>JACXGJ010001802.1:0-55970 GCA_016801105.1 Esox niger
CACTCACTGCCCTGCTAAGAAGCGGCACAGCAACTGTAAAGCACCCCCCCCCCCCAACACACACACACACACACACACACACTCCAGTGGTTGGTCACTGTAGAGCCGACCCATGTAATTTCACACTGTTGTGCCGTTGGCTGAACGAGATGCTTTTCCAGCCCCTCGGTGTGTAGGACAAAGACCCCCATTGTCTGGGTTGGAGAGACGGAGAGGGGCAGGTGGGTTGTGTTACACTCAAATGTGTCCCCTCCAGCCTGGCTAGAGCCAAGCCTTGAAATCAGTGTCCCGCGGCGCATTGGTCCTGTCAGATGGATGGGACGCGGCTTGGGCAGTTTTATGTCGGTGTTCTGTCCAGGCGTCAGCGTATCCGCGAAATGTCTGAGAGAGTGTGGTTTCACACCTCCGTCTCACCTCTCCACAACACAGGTGAAAGCGGGGAGGGACGCCCTTCAGTCACGCATCAACAGGACAGGTGCCCTCCCCCTTGTCACCCCTCTCCACCCAGAGAAGTGTCCTAATCCTGTGTGAACGCTGACAGACTCAAGATAGTTTCACTGGACTGAAGGCCGCTGCGCACTATATGCTAACGTGACTGCAGTGTCACTTTCACGCGTGTTCCCATGTACTTTTAGGGGTCTGGAAAGGCTGCGCTGCTCTGTTTGAGGGCAGGGTGAGGGGGTCTTCGGAGTGGCAGAGAGGAGGTAAACATTTCTCACCTCAAACACTCTCACCTATAGAAATCCCTCCCAGGCTGACAGGAATGTCCTACCCAGGACAAAAGACAGTGGTGTGAATGTGTAAGAGGGATTACGGCAGCAGGAGGGAAGTCTACAATGGTTTGTCTACAATAAATGTGGGAAGAAAACATCATTTAATGAAATGCATGCAGTTTCTATGACCGTTTGATCATGTTCCCGAGCCGTAGTTTGAAAACTTAGTGCATGGCAATTGGGCGTGGAGGGGGTTAACCACTGGTTCAGTCAAATCTAATGTTTATTGGAGAAAACATCCATTCATTATTAAGAAATGCATGTCTTTTGTCCATAGCTTGAAATGTTATTATCCATCCGGTCTTAAAACAAAATGGCGGTACAATAGCCGCTCTACTGAAACAGGTGGCCTTCAGCAGCCTGCATCTCCTGTATAGCGCAGCTCCCACAACATGCCTCAGATACACCCAGAAATGCACTGCTACTAACACAAATGTTTTCGCTATATCACATCATGGTTCCAAGGCAACTTAACCCGGCTAATACAGAACCCGCATGGCCGGGTCCCCAAATTCCATTCAGGCCCCTATTAGTTGCCATACAATATCCTCACCCTGCATATCCTGTCAGGAACCCCCTCCATAGCCGCATTGCCTTCCCTGCGGGTGGTGAAGGCCTGAACACATGGCAACGGGCAATCCATCCCAGCAGTCCCCTACACTCCTGGACAGGACCGTAAAACACGTGGCCCAATCGGACCCTCAGGTAGTAGGTGGGCAGTGCATTGAGGGTGTAAATGTGCACAACTGAATTGATACATCTGATCTGTCTGATTGGTGATCTAGGTGACCTGGGTTTCTGCATTGTTCCCGGTTAGGCCCTTTCTCAGACGCTCCACCCTTTTCTTGCTTTGTAAATCAAGGTTCACTTGCTCTAAGCTTCCCAAAAATGTCAGGCACCTTGACACACACCATTGACAGAAACATCCCTCCCTCCCATACACACACACACGCACGCACGTGCGCACAGGCAACACCCACCCCTCAGCGTGCAAGATTAAACATGAATCAGATTCCTTTCCCGCTCATTGAACAAAAAGCGAGGCGGGCTCACCAGGCTCACGCTGTTATTTCAGCTAAATTGATCACAATTCAAAGCCCTCTCATCGTTCTCTGTATTGGTCTCTCTCCCTCCTTACTCTCTCATCTGCTCTGTGGTCCAACAGACGAGGAAGTACAGGGTCAAGCCTAAAGCTATGGGGTTAGCACAGTGCGATCAAGAGTTTACAGGAGAAGGCTGGGGTGAATTTGAGCCTGAAGTCATGGAGGAGTTAATAAAGGCTGGCCGTCCTGAGCCCTGACAGTCTGCTTTCTGTAATTCCCCTAAGGTTTTTCAATCTCATGATTCCTGTTGCATCAGATATATCTAATTAGACTTATCAATAGGTGAATAAAACAATACCGATATTGTAATACAAGGATCAAAAGCTGTGATCCCATAAGCTGAGAGTTTCCTTCTCCTGGCTATTGTAGAGAGCTGTTCTGCTCAAAGGCTGTCATCTCCTAACCAATGGGCAGTGTGTGTGTGTTTTGCAGAATGTCGCTGTAATCTAATAAGTGTTCCTACAGACACCAAGGACATATATAGCCTCCTTACCAGGGGCAGGGAACTAAAACCACTCTGGTGACTCATAATGAGGACATTCCTGAGAGAAAGAGAGAAAGAGAGTGAGATAAAGAGAGCAGAAAAGAGAGCAGGGGGGACGGAGGGAGAATGGGAGAAAGGGGAAAGAGTGATAGAGAGAGGCATAATACAGAGCAGTAGGAATGCCCAGGGAGATTGCTTGGTAATAATATTAGTTCCTTTCAGTGCCCAATATACAGCCACATGTGGTGAATCCTCTAACCAACTGGGTCTATGAACAGAGAATTGCTTACATCCCATATGAAATAAGCAGGAAACACTTTAGAACAGTTACAAAGTCTATGATAACTCTCTTGTAGGGAACGTTACAGAAAAGTTATCTACCTGGATTTCGGATATGGTCAAATTACTTAGAATTAATTTCCCTATTCTAGTCAAATAAGTGCCTATCCTATTCATTCTATTTCTATGCATTTTCTGCGAAGCAAATGTTATCAAGATTACTTTATTATGAGCCCTCGGAGTCGTACCTACCTAGGCAGCCCCCCCCATGGCCTGTCCCCACCCTGTCATCCTTTCTCCTCATGTTATCCATTCTGCTCCTGTCATCCATTAACAAGAGGGTCTACTCCAGGTGTGGTGACCCACCCACCACGTTAACACACGACCTTTCACCTCTGACATCAAAAAGGCTTCCAGGGTTGGGCTACGGTTAGTGATGTGTCGGGGCTCCTTCCAGTGTTTCTACAAATGACCCCTGACTCCAACTCTAATAGATGTCTGAAAAATGTCTGGCTTAACATATGTAAATGACTCAGATCTAAATTGAAAAAATGGGCAAACACTGAAAAGAATGGACCAAGATTGATAGCATGTCTTTTTGACAAGTGGAGCAAAGTGTTGATTGTGTTCTTTTTTGTTTGACATTTCTAATTATGCAAATATATGCAAATATAATAACTGGCGATTGCAAATATATACAAATTTATAACTAAACCAACGCATAGGCACAACTCATCATGCTCCGTTAGACAGATCTCTTTCTCCTCGGATGCTGTTTTGTTTTGTACCCGATGCAAAGCGTCTTTGGAACCTAGAAAAGCGTATGTTAAATGTATTAATATTAATATTTAATTAGATCTAGCAGTATGACAATAAAACCATTAAGCTTTTGATCCTAGTGAGTCTCGACCTGCCATTTTGGAAACACTGATCTGTAATGCCTCTCATTCTTTTGTCTGACTGTCCCTCTCTGTAGCAGCTGGTTAAGTGCTGTCAGTGTCGGCAGTGGTGGTATTGTGACAGGCCTGGGATACACACCGACACAGCTGGACTGGGGGCTCCCTTTCCTCGCTCTCACACAATTAACCTCTCCTGGCACTCAGCCCTCTTAGAGACCAGCACAAATCTAATTGTTGGACATAGTCGATATGGTAGACCCCCGTGACTATATAGATACACTTTAGAAAGAAACAGAGAACGTGACAGGCAGAGCGAAGGTTGGAGCGGTTCAACCGAAAGAGAGAGTTTAAAAAGCTCAAATATGTGACTCCTGTATGGTTCCCTCCAAACACCAAACCAGTCCTATAAATGACGCTAGCTGAAGGCCCCAGGGGGGAGACTGAGTGCGTGCGTGTAGTGGCAAGCCTCAAGCTGGCCCTCCATCCCTCCCTCTCTCTCTCTCTCTCTCTCTCTCAGTCCCTCAAAAAGAAGAAAGAGTGAGACGGAGGGGAAATAATGATTTAGCACCAATCACTCCAAATCATTATGGTTGGTCTGAGAGTAGGCAAACAGAAGAGCAATGTTACACTATATATATCAATGTTCTCCATGATGCCCTGAGGGCCACACAAACACACTGATTATCACAGAAAGGCTGGCCCTCAGAAACACTTACTGGGGCTTTGACATAGGAATCAGGGAAGACACAATTCATAGTCACTGGCTTCTTTTAAGAAGACTATACAGATTTAAACAACTGAGAGGCAGAGGGAGGTCGACAGACACAGAGGGACAGAGGGAGATAGAAAGAAAGAAAGATGAGTTTGAAGGGGTAAAGCTTGTTGAATGCTGAGCTAGTCAGATAAGAGAGATTGTATTACAGTGGGAACACTCAGCCCCAACCCATTCGTCACGGGTGAGGCTGGCTGGAGACAGGAGGGTGTTGAGTCTAGGATGTTAACCTGCGCTATCAAGGGGGATATCAGACTGTCGGGAGTACTGCTTGTTTTGGGAGGGATAGATGAACAATTTCAACCCTTTCTCTGGGTAAACACCTGTTCCTACCCACGTTAACACTTGGTGAAACTAAACAGGTTTAGAAAGTGCAGATTTTAGAGGTGAACAGACTGACGCGGCTTCCTAATTAAATCAGCGTTCAGCGTCACACCACTGCAGCCGGCCAAACACTCCAATTTCATTTAGACAGAAACAGATCAGACTTAACTAACATCACTGTTTTTTTTTTGGAACAACAACTCCATTATATTAAAGAGGCTCACTGAGAGATCGATAGAAAGACAGTGTGTGTGTGTGTGTTTGTAAAGGACCTGGTAGCAAGCTGTCGGTGTGTTGGCCATGAGGGACCGTCCTGTCCCATGGGCCTGGGGTTGAGGGGTCAGGGCTCCAGTGTTAACAGTTACCTAACATTTGACTGCAGGGTGTCTAGAGTAGTACTGAGGGAGGGTGCGGCCAGAGTATGAAACGCATAAAAAATGGATCCACTCATTACTTTAAGTCCCAAAAATCTGAAACTGGGAAAACCACAAAAGTGAAATGCGGCAGGGGGATTTGTGTGTGTGTGTGTACACGTGTGTGTAAAGCACATTACTCTGATTGTCTGTTTGGAGGGGGCGGGGGGGGGCCCAGAGGGACAGCCGGGGGGGCGGCGTTGTCAAGGAGACAACAAGAGACCCAACTGTTATGTGCAAATGCGAAAGCAGGGCCCCAGAATGCGGGACACAAGGGGCTAGGGCCCTTTTAAAAAGTCCACCCCTAACCACAACTACTCTGGACGCTAAACCGGTCCGATGTTTTGCACAGAAAGACACATGTTGCTGAGAAAACAAAAAATGAGGTTGAGAAGAAAGGCTTCCAGAGGTTTCACTCTTACTAGCCTAAATAGAAAGGAGCGTGACAGAGGGAAAGTGTAAAAAAAGAGAGGGACAGATTAACGGATGCCTGGCAGTTTGCCATGTAGAAGGAACTTGATGCGATTTGAAAGAGCAGCCTTCACAAAGAGACAAACAGCTGTCAATATATGACACCCTTGGAGAGCATTCTCTCATTGGGAAAGGATGCGTCTTACCCACTTACAGCAAAGCACAAGTCAATCAACAGACCTGAAAAACCCTCTAGAGCAGTGTCTCGGTCAGGGTGGGACTTGTTTGCATTTGGTGTAATCTTTAACGTTAAAGAACAAAGTCTACCGCTGTATGTTTCAGAGGACTTCTTTTACATGTCATTTCAGCCTAATGCAGATTACCCGCCTAACACTTATTAAACCAGTCTGAATAGACATCACAATATAATAAGCCTCAAAAAACACTCTTGGTTTAAAGCCAAACGGAATGAAAACCAACCTGTATGAACTGCTGACAAAAGCAAAGTAAAGCATGGAGAGCAAGTGTATATAGTGAGCGAAGGCATGACAAAGAAATGTGCCACTGTGTTGAACAACGCACTTAAACATTCCTGCCAACCTAAGTGATGAAGGGTCAAAATTGTAGGATATTTTCCAAATGAATATTGTTGCAATAGTTCAATTGTTAAATGGCAAACCGCACTTTTGCAGTGAACAAAACAATACTGGTTATACAATAGGAGCACTGGGCACAGTTGCACTTTGAATCAACCTGGGACACCACCAACCACCACAAACAGTACAAAGCAGCAGAACCAGATCCTCCTACAGCCTCAAGCTGCTACTAAGCACATACAGCCCTACCCTCCACCTTGCTTGAACACAACACGGTCATCTAGTCCACATTCAGTGTTCCAAACGTTATTACAACTGTAATATTGAGGATCTGTTCCACATACATTTCTTCCAATTACACAAATTTGCAAGCAACAAATGGTTTCATGTGACTGGAAAAGTGGATTCACCTAGTTTAACATCAAAACTCACTCACACCACAAAGCAAATTATAGCTAAGTAAGCCATGTCGCTACATTTAGAATGCAGCTAACTAAGCCTGTATAACACCTGCTCAATAGAAGGCCAGAAAGAGAACGTGAACCGAACACTTGCTTCAGGTAGTAAGACAGGTCATAAAAGTATCTGCCGTTTGCTATACTGGGTGTCTTACCTGATACAGAGACAGTCATGGGTGCCTCCAAAGCTCTGTTGTTATCCAAATCTCTGCTGAGCTTCAGTTCCCCTGTGTCTGCATTCAGCACCAGCAGGTTCAACTCATTCCCCGACTCGAAACTGTAGTGAAGTTTATCCGACACGTCTGGGTCATGGGCTGGAACCTTTCCTATGATCCCTGAAGGGAAACTATTGGACTTGTTGGTCACGTAGTTGTTGAAAATAATCTCAAAGTTCTGCAGAACCGGGTCATTGTCATTGACGTCAACCAAGCGTATGTGGACTGTGGCCCGGCTGACAAGCGGAGCCGAAGTGGCCTGGACCACGATTACATACTCGGTTCGGGTTTCGTAGTCGAGATCCGTGAGGGCCGTAAGGTCGCCGTTGAAGATGTCCAGCTGGAAGACCTCAGGAACATTGCCCTCGACGATCTGATACATGATCTGGGCGTTGGTTCCCTCGTCCGGGTCGGTGGCGCTGATCCGAGCCACGATTGAACCAACTGGACTGTTTTCCTCAACAAGGATGAACAGCTCGTCCTTCTCAAACACCGGGGCATTGTCATTAATATCCAGTACGGACACCTGGATGTCCACTGCTGCTTTCAGAGGGGGAATCCCTTTATCCACAGCGAAGGCCTTCAAGCTATACACAGGGACATTCTCCCGGTCCAGCTTCCTGGCTGTTCTGATGATCCCAGAGTAGGGCTCGATGAAGAAGTCCCCATCTCCATCATCTCCACCCTGGAAGGTGTAGCTCAGCCTGCCGTTGGATCCGGAGTCTCTGTCGGAGGCGGATATCTGGAGCACGCTGGTGTAGATGGGTGCGTCCTCAAACACGGTCCCCTGGTACATGTCCCGCAGGAACTGCGGCGTGTTGTCGTTGGCATCCAGGATAATAATCTCCACATAGGTGGTGTCAGACTTCTGAGGAATGCCGTTGTCCCTGGCGATGATGGCCAGCGTGTACGACGCGTGGTCCTCGTAGTCAATCTCCATCTGGGTAATGATGGCGCCCGTGTCGGGGTCGATCTTAAACTGGGGCACATTGTCTTCCATGATGTATGTGATGCGAGCGTTCTCACCCGTGTCCTCGTCAGTGGCACTGATGATGACCACGGTGGAGCCCACAGGCCGGTCTTCATTAATCATCACCTGGTAGTTGGCGCTCTGGAATACAGGACGGTGCGTGTTGGCGTCCGTGACATTAATGAATACCTGTGTCGTGTCGAACCGTGTGCCGTCTGAGGCCGTCACAGTCAGGACATACTGGCGCTCCTGTTTGTAGTCTAAAGGTAGCGCAAGGGTGATGAGCCCACCTCCACTTTGACTGGTGATTGCGAAGCGGTTCCGCGTGTTTCCGCTAGAGATCTGATAGGTTACAACACTGTTGACATCCCTGTCAACTGCTGTCACCGTCAACACACTGGTCCCTACTACAGCGTCCTCATTAATCTTTAGAGAATACACCTTCTCTGTGAAGGTTGGAACGTTGTCGTTCACATCCAGGACTGTGATGCTCACGCTAGCCGAAGACGACATCACAGGAATCCCACAATCCCTGGCTTCTACGCCAAAGGTGTAGAACTCTGTGGTTTCCCTGTCAAGCTCAGCAGCGACTGTGATCCATCCGGTGCTGTTGTTGACGGTGAAGGGGAAACCTGGGGAGGTGTCAGTGAGACGGTACTCCAGCCGGGCGTTATCGCCGGAGTCGGCGTCTATAGCCTGTATGTGGATCACAGAGTAGCCGATGGCCACGTTCTCCAGCACCGTGGCCTGAAACGGCGTGCTGACGAACATCGGAGCATTATCGTTGACGTCAACCACCTGTATCACCAGCATCCCGGTCCCGTTGATCAGAGGAGGCCGGCCTCCATCTTGGGCTTTAATCCTCAAATTATACTCCCTAATCATTTCATAGTCCAGGGGATTGATGACGTCGATGACCCCAGTGGGGGAGTGGATGTAGAACTGTCCCTTCACGTTCCCACTGATGATGCTATAGTGGACCTTAGCGTTGTTTCCCTCGTCCTTGTCCGTGGCCTCCACTTGGATGACTTTGGTGTTGACCGCCACGTTCTCTGGGACCTGGACCACGTAGCGTTTCTCACTGAACTGGGGATAGTTGTCGTTCTCGTCCTCTACCGAGATATTGACGGTGGCAGTGGCGCTCCGGGGCCCTGGGTCCTTCCCCTGGTCGTTGGCTTCCACAATCAGCTGATACTGAGACATTGTCTCTCTGTCGGGTCTCTCTCTGATCCTCACCAGGCCATTACGAGGGTCGATCTCAAAACCAGCGTTGACTCCGTCGCCATTTACGATCTTGTAGATCATATTCGCGTTGGAGGGCGCGTCTCCGTCTGTTGCCCTGATGGTCATGACCTCAAAGCCCACCTCTACATTCTCTCGTATGCTTACTCGGTATTCTGTCTGCTCAAACACAGGCCCGTGGTCATTGGTGTCACTGACTGTCACTGTGAGGTAAGATGTGGCTGAGCGTTGTGGGGAACCATTGTCAGTTACCATAACTTTGAAGACATGCGTGTCTTTGACCTCCCTGTCTAATGGCTGGACGGTAGTAATAGCTCCTGTCTGAGGGTTTATAACAAAAAAGTCGTTTGATCTGCTGTCAAAGAGAGCCTCCATTCCATACTCTATTCTACCAGCCTCTCCATCATCCGGATCGGTGGCCTTAAGTGTGATGACACGAGTACCTGCTGGTTCATTTTCTGGGACAGAGACCTGGTAGTTTGGGAGCTGAAATTGGGGTGGTGTGTTCACATTTCTGCGTTTTCGGTGATTCCATTTGCCAGGCAAAATCTGAACACTGGGTGATGATAGTGGCTGATTTCCCCCTGCGTCCACTGTCGCTAAGCGCAACCTTACGCACGCGGAGACGCGGACGCTACCGTAACTCAGAGAATGCATTGAACAATTCAAATTCAACTCGCTCCGCTCCCCGCGCCTCAAACAGTAGTCATTTTCCAACAATACATTCCCGTGTTTACAAACGACTCTTAAGCCATTCCCAGCAGTACATGATAAGGAAGATAAAGTGGTTTTCCGAGAAAAATCTGACAACCGTTCTGTTACATTCAAGAGCAAACTACCTGCGGATAAGCAGGAAGTTGCTTCCAGTTTGGAAAGGTTAACGACGTGAATGTCAGGCTTACCTATTGTGCTCTTTCTTTTGTATTTGATAAAACAGTCTTGTCCATGTACAAAAATATTGAAATGTGTCAAAACAAAGTTTTCAGATGTCAAAGACCCTGCTCTGATGTAGACAGGCACTGGGTTCCTCAATAAGCGCGCACAATCCACTTTTCGGGACAGAAGGAGAACCCCTTCCTCCAATTCCGCTTTAAAAAAGTTCTGAATGTATTTAGGAGTTAATGTCCTTTCGATTTTATAAGTCCAACCCGACCCCAGCGATACATTTGCCAAAACGGTCCCAGGTTGTAAAGTTTCCGAAAGGTGCAGCTCGAAACATCCAAGCAACCGCACATTGAATAATACACAAACCCAGATCCAATACCTCGATAATTCCATGGTGTAAAACTCCAACAAATCCCATTAAACTTCATCGAAACACCAGCAGAAAAAATTAACTCGCCCTCTCCCAACAACTCGTTTTTCTTTTATCCTTCATGGTGACATTTAAAGTGGAAAAATACACTTTGTATCCATATCCATAGAGCGCAGACGTCTCATTCCACGGACAAGTTTTAAATGACTACAAAATGGCTCCGCGACTCCCCTCCTCCGTGAGGAAATTAGCATAAACCTGCTGTTCCCTCACCGGGGACACTTTCGCAGGGGGCTTTCTTATTGAGAATCGGAAGTGTCCTGAGCCGATTGCGCCTCTGGACCGTTGTTATAAAACCACAGATCGAGAGTTAACACATGCATTATGTGTTTGATAGCCACTAGAATTTTGTCATGAAACAAGTATTATTGCCTTTTTAGCCAATGTCTTGACATGACGGGTGAGTAGTTCAGCTTTAGAGGTTTTCATCAAGGAAAAAGGCACATTGCTTCAGATGCCTCCGACCACTGTCCCTTGAAAATATTTTTGTGGTCAGTCAATTGCTATAGGAGTTAAAAGTTTGTCATAACTTGACTGGTCAAAACCAGGATGACCATATTAAAATTGTTAATTAAGTCCAGGTGAGTTGAATCATTATTACTGACAACTATTCGGGCCATTTTACGTATTACATAATGCAGTCTGAATACCATGAAAATCATCAATTGGAAAATAGCTACAGATTATATTTCAAACCTTCTTCATTTCCTAAACTTTCACAGATAGTTCAATATGACATAATGTAGCCCTGTGATGTTTACACCTGTTTGGGTTTAACAGCACTTTTACACTTTTAAAACTTTTAAATGGTTTATTTTTTACATGTTTCATACCAATGAAAATCATATCACTGTAAAATTAAGGTATGCACAAGAGTGACATTAATTATGCATAATCTGCACTCATTCCACCTGAAATGGGATTAATATTTACATATTTCCAACAGAAACAACAGATAGCACTTCCATGGAAGGGTCAGGAAAGTTTGTGTGAGTGTACCCCCTTGTGGCAGAAGTCAACGTGTAACAGCAACTTCACTGAGGTTTTCCGCTAGCCAGAAAAATACTATGCAACACGTACTATATAAAACGTAATCACTTGTTCATCATTTCAGAATTACATTTAATCTCTATTTACATGATGCATATTTAAAAGTAGTCCAAAAGAGATGAAATTGTACAACAGTAAAAGGCACTCAATAATAAAATATATTTCCCTTTTTTCTAGTGCCCTACAGTACCACAGACTTTTGGACAAATGTTTCTTGGCTAGTGGACCGGGTCCACGGGCAGCAGTGTGACTACGAGGTGTTCGGTCTAAGTGGAGAGAAGGACAGTTCTGGTCTCTCAGAATCAGCTGACTGGGTTTGGGGTCTTCTCATTGGCCACAGAGGCTCCCTTGACGCGGTCTCGTCCCTGCTGCAGAGTGTGTTCGGTGGGTCCGAGGCGGATGATCTTCCCACTGCCCAGACACTCATCCCCCTTGTAGAGCACTGCAAACTGGGGAGAGAGACGTGACTACGTAGAGGAGCAGACCATAGACGGAAGCCATTCATGCAATGTCCACTGAGGTAGATGAAATGGCCGTGGATAATGTACTGTGCATTACTGGGACACATTGATTCTGGGTGTTGAAGCCCATTGCCTTTGACCTAACCTCCACATTTGCTCCCTCACGCAGTCACACACACGCAGGCACACACACGCAGGCACACACACGCAGGCACACACACGCAGTCAAATGCTTCTCTATTCATCTCGGGCTGGCATCAATCCCAGAGCTTCAAGACAAATGGGTTCTCGGCCATATTGTTTTCACAGAGCAGTGGGTTATGGGATAGCACACCAAGAAAGGACGCAATCCAAGCGTGGACAAGGCTCTTTGTACCCCGACTTGAGTCCGGAGTAATCCCTGTCAGGGAAACCGGCAACACACTGGAGCAGCTGGCTAGGTCTGTTGGGTCAACGACGGGCTTGTGTTCACTGGCTAATCAGGACCTAAAGAAATAATACCGTGGCCCTAACGCACCAGCTAATGCGGGATGAACTAAAACCACTGTACCGCTACATGACTTGGCATGAGTCCTAAAGACAGAGCTAACGCCAATTAACTCATTTTAACTGTCTTGAAGAAGTTTCACAAAAACTTGATAGAAAAACAAACAGTCCTTGGAAGGCACAGAAAAAAGCCGTCCGCATTACAAATATTGAGACAAGCAACTTGACAGTCTCATGCAACAGGAACCAAAAGACAAATTACCTGCCCAGGTGTGAGTGCTCTGATTGGCCGAGACAGCATAATCCAGACAGAGCCATCCATGTTTAAAGTCACAGTGCAAGGAACTGAAATACACACACTTACTGTGTTATGATATTGTCACCAATACTTAATTAACATGTACAAGGTAATTAACTTGGGGGTGTAATATTTTCACTATTGTTTTCAAGCAACGTGTGGCAGATTTATTATTAATGGCACTTAATAAAAAATGTTGCTTCATGTGACTCACTGAGAGGCATCTGGTGGATGAAGCGGAAGTGACACTCCATCATCTTAGTCTGGATCAGCTCAGTGGGAGGGTCCTCCGTTATCCAATGAAAACGGTCCGTTCGCACCGTGTCTCTAAACAGAGCCGGGTGATTGGTGGTCGCACCCTGATGTTAGAGAACTTTCAATCAGACTACCATTCAAAACAAACAGCCACTGTCAAGGAGCCAGGAGATCTGCACCACAGAGCACTACCGTCAGGCGGGTTGGGACTGGTGTCAGCTAATCATAACAGTGTTGACATGGTGTAACACTTACCACAAACACTTCTCCAGTAGTGATGTCTTTGTCCACGACAAACCATGCGTTCAACTGCCCACCAATCCTGGCCCTCTGTCCTAGTGTCAAGGTGAACCAACCTAAAAAAAACAACAACGGAACAGCAGTACTATTTAATGACTAAGCAGTAACATACGAGGTAACACAAAATACAACTGTGGATATGACAGCAGCACCTTTATGTTGACCCATGATCTTCCCGTCATCAATGGAGACAAAGTTCCCTGGCTTGGGATCTAAGTACTAACAAGACCAAGATGCAAATGTTGTTAATACATTTTCATACATGTTTATTCGTGACTATTTACAGTGCATCAAAATAATTAACTAGAAACAGTACATGTTGTGTATTTACATTCCATACCTCTAGAATGAAATCCTCAAAGTTCCTCTCTCCAATAAAACAGATCCCCATACTCTGGAAACAGATACGCAGTATTGCTATAAACACCCCACTTAAATACATTTTGACCATGTAAGACACAACAATCTATTTAAATACAGCAAACTATGTAAAAACAGCATAAACAGCAAACAACGAATTAGGTTTATTTGTCTGTGTATTCAGTTACCTCTTTCTTTCTCAGGACATGATGGAAGCCAGCCTCAGCTGCCATCTTCTTCACATAGTCTTTGGTGAGTCCCGATAGGGGGAAGACTGTATGACGCAATGCATCCTGGGAGATCTGGCTGAGAAAAAATGTCTGGTCCTTAAAACGGTCAGCTCCCTGATACAACCTCACCGCTTCAAGACAGAAAACAAAGTGTTAAAATGCTGGGCTGCCAATACATTGAAAGTCTGATAATAGTAGTCCCTATATCAGGTGCATCCAAACTATTCCACGGAGGGCCGTGTGTCTGCAGGATTTGGGTTTTTCCTATGAATTGATTCCCATTTCACACCTAAACAACCAGGTGAAGGTAGAAACGAACCAATTAGTAACCTCATTAGTCTATCAAGTACAAGGAGAGAGCGAAAACCTGCAGACACACGGCCCTACGTGGAATTGTTTTGACACCCCTGCCCTATGTTGTCAAACAAACACATGGGTGTACTTAATGCAAATTGTAACAATGTCTTTAAATAAATCACATGTCTTGGTGTGAAAAATGCACTGAAAGAGTGCATTGTTCTTACGGTTCCTGATCTCAAAGCGGTCTCTGAACACATGTTTAGGGGTAGGAGCTACAAGTCTCTGTTGGAACACATCGTCATCCTCCTGTGACGTCCTGGCATAGTGGCCAGTCGCTATGGCATCAGCACCTGGTGGGGAAGTAATCAACAACAATATTTACTTTTTTGTACATGCTCAGTCTCTTTAATTGTACTTGATATCATTTTGATAATGATTTTTGGTAGTGCTACACATACTAATATTACTGTGCATTATTAGATATTTAGTATACATACCCAAGGAGTTGATGGCATACTTGTAGAAATGATCGAATTTTATATGTTTGTTGCACAGAATGTCTGGGTTTGGTGTCCTACCCTGCTCGTATTCATTTAAAAGATTGCTATGGAAACGAGGCAGATAAATAACATTATAAAAGAACGATTGTTATATGTATGCTTCAATTATTATAGCCTTGCCAACATATTTCAGTTAACGTGAGTGCAAAGCAGACAGCTAGGCCTAGTCTTTTTAATCATACAGATGACAGAATCATCTACTTACGTGAACACTTCGTGCCAGTACTCTTTGACGTAAGAAACTTTATGGAAGGGTATGTCAAGATTCTGGCACACTTTGTAGGCGTCTTCGCAGTCCCTTTCCGAAGAACACACACCCATTTCATCTAGGGAATCCCAGTTCTTCATAAAAACTCCAGTGACGTTGTACCCTGTGAATTAAATCCGTTACAAACACCTCTACATATACAATAATAAGACATTCTCACCTTATATTAATCGTCTAAATACATTTTGGCAAGCTGGCTATTACTGTACCTACCAACACATGAGTACTCTGTAGGACAGAGAAAGAATGTCTCACCTCTTTTTCGGAGTAACAAAGCCGCGACCGAGCTGTCAACGCCACCAGACATCGCGCAAACAACATGTCTAACTACACCCATCATTTTATTATTCATTCACTATGTTAATATATGTATATTTGCTGTCCAATTAGCTCACAAATTCATTTTTGTCTTGAAATAATCAAGTTTCGGTCCGCCTCAAAATCATGTCCGACTAGTAAAAAAACACTTTGCTTATTGGGTACAGAACGTTCCGTAAAATAGGATCCGTATTCTTGTTTCAGACGTCGTAGAATAACTGTAACACAGTAACAGGTTTTCTCGGTAATCCTGCTCCGTAGAGTGGGAACGTCTCGAAAATGAGTATATTGTCATATTTTTTGAAAATAAAAAGGTACGTGAAATTAAATATATTAACATAACATATGTAACGACTATATACCTATCACTAAATAAAAGCATTTGAATGTATAGGCAATAAATGCGTGTTTGTGTAAGTCTGTCGTAAATTCCACCAACGGTAAAATACCTGTAACGGAATGGGCCGTTTTTCCAAATACAGTTTTAATTCCAAAAATATTCATGCATATTTTGCCATGTCTTAAATAGCAGAAGAATGAAAATATATTCAGCATTTTGTTGGCAATGTAGGTCAACAGAGGATAATCCTAACTGTCTATGCAAATGCAGTTACTGTCTAGGATTAACCAAATGGTTAACCAAAACCTGTTTGATAGAACTTCGCTGTCGTGCATCCATCATGGGGGATGTGAAAGTGTCAGTGAAATCCATTACTCTGGATCTGCTGAGAGATGCAAGAGAGACAGTGAGGACCAGTCCACTGGGAGTCATCAACACACCCATGATCCCGTGGTGTCAAACAACACTACCCCTCAACATCCCCTGTAACATACACATCAAACTGGAGAACATGCAGAGAACTGGTACACTTGTGTATTAATTAAGTGCCTGTAGTCAGGTACATTTACATCACAATACTGTACAATGTTAAATTACCTGCATCATGAGAATTCAATGTAACTTCCCTTTATTGCCTTGCCCATCATTGACTTTGTTGATAGATACTTTTCTTGAGAAACGTGGACTCACTTTCACTGGGTTCTTTCGTTGTCCCATCTAGTTATTGTACAATTAATAGTCTGCGGAATGTCTAAAATATAGTAAAAACAAGTAAATGTAGGCTATTTTATGCTATATGTTGGGATTGAGATTGTCTACGTTGGACATTGGTAATACAATAATATCAGTTTCTGTCATTGCATTAATTTCCAGGTTCATTTAAGATAAGAGGAGTGGCAAACCAGTTCGCCAGGAGACCAAAAGGTGGCCATTTTGTCACCATGTCCGCTGGGAACTATGGGAAGTCATTTGCATATGCCTCTAAACACTACGGTTCCAGGGGGAAAGTGGTGATGCCAGAAACAGCCCCCATATCCAGAGCTACACTCATACAAGTATGGTTCTTGTTTCCAATTGACTTCTTAGGTCTTTAGTTGTTTTATTTGGAATTGTACATCTATAAATAACGCAGCAGCGAGTTTTTGGAAATATTTGCTATGTTCCTCCTGCAAGAGCTTTGGTTGTGAAGTGGAACGGGTGCCGACGACCTGTCTGATGAATGCGGTGAAACGTTGTGTCCAGGAAAGCAACATGACATTCCTCCACCCATATGATGATGTGGATATAATCGCAGGACATGCAAGGTACTCAGCAGTTGACAGTTAGCTGGATCCAGGCCTTTTCTGAGGAAGAAAGTAAATGTGTGTTTCTCTCTCCAGTCTGGGTTTTGAGGTACTGGAGCTGATGCCGCAGCCTGACGTGGTGGTAATATGCTGTGGTGGAGGCGGTCTACTTGCTGGAGTAGCTGCTGCCATGAAACTGTCTGGGTGTGAGAAGACCAGGATTTATGGAGTTGAGCCAGAAGGAGGTATGTAATACCTATTCGGTAAACCTCAACCAGACAATAAGGCAGGGCTTTGTACTTTTTATACACCGCTTACTAGTGAATTTACGGATGGTTCATCTCAACATTTTGTGACAATATACTGAGTGCTGAGGTACATATTACCATTGTGTCTATCCTCAATTTCCTGTCTTAGCTTGCACCATGTACAAAAGTTTTATTGAGAAGAAACCTGTTGGCATGGACACCAAAAGCATTGCATCTGGACTGGCTCCACCTTTCGCAGGTAGAGTACATCTAAGAGGAGAGTTAGTTAAATCCAAACCAATCAAGACAGTGCACAGCGAACAATGTTGTCTCCACCAGGATTAAAACATAATCTCACAAGTAAATCTAGGACAATTGACCTAACTCACTGATGTGGCGCGTACCATGAGACCCCTAACTTTTTTTTAGGTTAGTTCATTTCTTTATTTATTCAAGGAAAACCAACTCAATTGGAGGGGTACCATATTTACACACAAACACTTTTGTGTCACTCCCAGGGACCTTGCCCTATGAGCTGTGCCAACGCTATGTTCAGGACATCGTTCTGGTGAGTGATGAGGAGATAAAGGCTGCTGTGTCAACACTTTATAGAGCGGGGCTCCTGGTGGAGCCGTCGGGGTGTGCAGCGTTCGCCGCCATAGCTAACGACCGAATCCCTGACATCGCTGGGAGGAATGTGGTGGTCATCCTGACTGGTGGAAATATTGGCAAAGACGAGCTCACTAACTTCCCTGATTGAATGGTTCATACAGTATATAATATATATATATATATATATATATATATATATATATATATATATACACTTCACTGCCTTTCACTCCTTTAGGAGCGTAGTCTATAGATAGCAGCTTTCCCAGCGTATGTTATTACCAAGTTATGACTGTTCCAGAGGATCAATTGTAATAATTGTAGTCCTTAGTTATGGGAAATTAGGCATTATCACTCATCTTCGCTGAATATTAGAGAATTAATATTAGAGCTAAATTCATTTTTTGTCTAGATTAGACTTTATATATTGTGATGTTATATTTTTTGTATTTTTATATCCATACTACATAGCAATCATTTGATCAAGTGATTATAATGTTTTCTCAAATCTTTTATGAGAATCTGAATACAAAAACTGCATTACTTCCTATAAACTAGATATGGCGAGTGAAGCTCTGCAATAGCTGGTCTAACATGCATCCCACGTCTTCACCTGATTTTGTGAGTTTACATTTGTAAAATTGGATTACAATGTATTTTTAACTGTCTACATATCTACCAATGTGGGAATAATCCAAATCTGACCAAGGTCAGGACAAAAGCTGCATATTTAATAGGTATAAATAGGGCTGTTCTGGTCTTATCTAGACTTGGCGGTTAATGCTGTTTTCATCGTTGGATCAAGGTCGGCAAAATATCAAAATGTTTGGTTTGTACGTGCCTATTTACACATCATATCCTCAATACTGTGTAACGTGGGCATGTGAATAGTTCTCTTTCAGATTAATAGATGGGCTCAGTTGTGGGAATTGCCAACATTTTCATTTCTTTCCCTGTGGTGTGGCCCTCAGCAACTAAACATTTGACATGCAGTTTAACAAGACTAGGCTCACCACAACAAAACTTTGCTAGTACAATACTTGCATCATACTACTGTCAAAATGTCCTGTGTACAGATGAAATTGTATGTATTGGAACTGTAAATGTGTACATCAACTGTGAATGTATTTACATTATGCATTTACAGCTCATATCCCACCACTCATTGTATATGATTGTCAGTTTTCTGTGTGTTTGGTATTTTCTGTCCCTACATGTTGTCTACCAATAGCAGCACTTTTATTCCAAGTACAGTCCTGGGTATGTGTGGAAGTACTCGTTACATTCTGTTTACAATGTCTTTTTATTGTCCACACAGAATGTGGACAATATTTGGAATAAAAATGACTCAATTGTTCCAAGTATAAACAGGGCTTCTCTAACACTTCTTACTCAATTATGGGAGACAATGTAGTGATTGCAGATCATACCACGATGCAAAATGACTGTCTGTAAGTCGGCACTTCACAAAAGGCCAAAAGTAAGAAATACCGATGCTAAAATATGGAAACTGGGAACATTGTTGACACCACTAGACCTGTCAGTTCTGCATCAGGAGATTCTTTCCTCTGGATTCAGTCTGAATCCAACCGGACCGTCAGGACAGGACTGTCCCGCCTGAATCACACTGGACCGTCAGGACAGGACTGTCCCGCCCGAATCGGTGGGTTGAAAGAAAGGTTTGAGATCATGAGTGAGTTAATGGGGTGGATTATTTGTGGATTAAAATGATACTTTACAGTAAACCATGTGATTCAAATCTATAAATATCCTTATATTAGTCTAGTGGTATCCACGCTGCTTATTTAGTGTATATTGTAACTAAATTATTTTCCATGTGAATAATTTGTGTAGTAAATCAGGAGGTGTTTGTCAACCCTCGAGGAAAGCTGATGAATGGCCTAGGGTGTTCTCCCATGGCTCAGATCCCATTGGAAGCTGTGTCTTTTTTCACTGCCCTGGATTCTTATACCCCAAAAAAGGTCTCTGTGACTTGCTGCACCAAAATATCTTCACAATAAATCAACCTATAGAACAATGTTGACCTGCAAAACCACAGATAGGGAAAGAGGACTGTACAGCTTTGTCTTCTTCTGGAATAAAACATAACCATACTATTAATAACATTACTTTCAGGGTGCCCCATTTCATGCGGGCATTAGTATTGGGACAAATGAAAGAGGACCAAAGCTAGTTTTTTGTCACAAATCCGTTGCATAGAATAACAGCAGTGAGTCTGTGACCCACTGACATCACCAAATTCTTGGTATGATCCATTGAGTTGCTTTTCCAAGCCTTTGCTACAGTCATTTTGAGCTGTTGCTTGTTTTGAGGAGTTTCTAAACTTCAGTCTCAAAATCCTGCCGTTGAAGTCTTCTGCAAACAGTAGACTGTGACACCCCAGCATTCTTAAAATTGATTTTTCAGGACATTCCAAACTGTTGATTTGGCTATGCCAAAAGTATGTTCTATGGTTCAAATTTAGTTCCTCTTTTATACCAGAATCCAAAGTGCTTGCTTTTCTTTCATAGCACAAGCAACTCAGACTATACATTTACAGCTCTTTTAAGTGGGAACATTCAATGCATTACAAAACATCTGATCAGGAAAACCTGTCAGCCAAATGTCCTAATATTTATGCTCACATAAAATGGGGGGAGGGAACTCTGACAGTGCTGTAGTTCTTAGTTGGTAACATGTAAGTGTTAAAATGGACAGAAATAAAGATGAAATTCTGTAATTGCCCCATCTTCTTCTTTTAATGGTATTTTCATATGTGTTAATTGTACAGCCAAAATAGTCATTCTGACTTCACTATCCCTACACCTACTGAGGGCTCTGTATCTTGTATGTGGTGTCCTTTCAAAATCATGAAACCAATGGACAAATATTAATCTGAACCTGCAAAACTAGTTTTAGGTTGATCCTCACAGTTTGTCCACATCTATATCTTCTTAATGGGTTCAACAGTGCTGGTTTTTATATCAATATTTTTTTATATATTTCATGGGAAAATAGTTGCTGTTTTATAACACCATCAATATAAACATCTCAGAAACACAAATTAATGAAAAGAATGTTTGTACATATTAACATGCCTTCTAGAGGAGCTATATAACATCTTTGATTGCCATCCTACAGACAACAGCATCCAGAAGACACTTGTCTTCCTGGGGTGTGGTTTTGTACAGCTGGAAAAAATTAAAAGAACATACTCAGTGAATTGCCATAAATTATGGTTACTTTGATTTTATGTTTTGTATGTCCAACACTGGAGGGTTAAATGAAATCCAGACTTACCTTTTTGATCTGAACAGTGTCAATCATCTTAGAGACCTCCTCAACTGGGATCTGTTTTCCATCTACTTTGACCATGACATCAGTCACATGATGTGTCTCCTCTGTCGGGTGGACCAGAACAATGAGGACAGCAGTGTCACTGTCTGATATCCCAAACCTCTTAAAGGCCTCTGAAATCTAAAGGGAAACTATTTGTTAAAGACCATCGGATGTAATATTACTTTGAAGGGAGTGTTACTGTATGTGTGTGTCATACTTTCCGATACTGCCTTTATTAGGTTGGTGTATGCAGACCAACACTCGGATGTCCCAAAAAAGAGTTTTTAACAAAAACTAAATATATGAACTCCAAAAGAAGTGTGTACTGTAAATGTCTTCTTTAGGTCCTGAACTGAATCAGCTAATTTACAGAGGCTACTTACATTATTAGTGGGTGAAAGGTTGTAGATAATTTCAGAATACAAGCTCCTTGTCTTCATTTTCCCGATTTTGTGTAAGTGGACTGCTTTGTTAGCTGCCACTAGCACTTGAAAGGGGTGTACTATCTGCAACGGGAACATGTCAAATAATCACTTTGTGTATCAATGCATCAACTCCACTTAAGCATGCATACGATTTTTAACACTAAGATATCCAGCAAGCCACGTTGTTTTACCATAGACGGGTTTATCAAAGCACCATTGATCTTTCCTTCCATTGCATTTTTTCTCAATTCGGACGCGTTTTTTACATCTTTGAATAGCAACTGAGTTACATTGTGGTCAGGAAATAGTTCCAATTCATGAGTTGAATGCATAACTGAAGAAAAAGGAATTCCTGGCTATAAAACGCCAAGTTAGACGACCTCACATGCGGTTGAAAATATTTCACTGAAGCGGGAACAATAACATAGTAACACAAGCCTTCAGAAAGGTTCCTGTCTTCATGGTTAATAAAATCTCGTTTGTGCTCTAAAATATGTCAAAAAAATATAATGCAGTTATACCTTGAAGATAATTGTGCGTATGATTAAAACAGCCCTCAACAGAGAATCTGTTTATTTTATGTAATGAAATGAAACTATCATTGTAAAACAGCTTCTATAGGGCGTACGGACTCTCTTTCATTGACGGACCAGTAAACTGTCAAAAATCTCAACTCGTCTTTTTGCCTTTTAGCTAGCCAGTTAGCTAGCTAGATAGTTACAGATAGATTTTCATTTTTTCCAATGTATTTCACTTTGTTTCAATGTAATTATTACTTAACATGTAATAAAACGTTTTAATTAGCCACGGGCCTATAAACATTTCATTTCACATTGGTCTCCGCGTTGTTGCAGAATTAGTAGAAGGTGAACATGGAGAAATTCGAAGGATATATTTTCACTGCTCTTTGCAGCATCAACTTTTTGGTTTCATGTCTTCTGTTCTCCAAAATAACACGGGAGCAAAGGGAACCTTACATGGACGAACTATTCCACGTACCTCAAGCTCAGAAGTATTGCCACGGGAAGTTTAACGAGGTATTGTTTTGCTACTCTCAATGCAATTCACTTTTCTTTTTTGTTGCATTGTTTATTACCGGATTAACGTGAGTCTCGTGATCTCTGGGACAGTGGGACAGATTGACAGACCTTTCCACCTTGAGCAATCTGTGACCATTGACAAATACAGACCAGACTCTTGCTAGTGTCATTAATGGGAACGCATTTCATTGGTCCTAAAACGCAATGCAATTGTGATACAGTATAGGCCTATGTAACAATAATTCTGGCAGATGTTATCTAATGTATCTCTTCTTCCCACTTTCTTTTCTAGTGGGACCCTATGATTACCACTCTCCCTGGCCTCTACCTCGCATCTGTGGGTGTGATTAAGCCAGTGATCTGGCTGGCAGACCTTACAGGGAAAGTAGTGTGTTCTACTGCTATGCTGCGCTTCATCAACCTCCTTTTCAATTGTGGCATCCTCTACTTGCTCTATCTCATCATCTGCAAGCTACACTTCAAGGAAAAGGTACCTAGCTTATACAACATGTATCATTTGTTTATTTCATTTTTGTTCTGTGAGTGACCAACTCCTGTTCTGGAGAGCCACTGTTGACCTTTTGCTTACTTTTGCTTCTGCCAAGCTCATACACACCTTGGTAAAAGGCCTGAATTGAAGACTTTAAAATGTCTGTAATTATAACATTGCATTCCTCTGTTAATTCTAACAACCACGTTCTGTCTTCTCTTCCAGACAAAGACTGCATCTCGCAGAGTCCTCTCGGCATTATCCCTGTCTACGTTCCCTGTGCTCTACTTCTTCAACTTTCTCTACTACACAGATGCCGGTTCTACCTTCTTTATACTCTTCACCTACCTCATGACGCTTTACGGCTGCCACAAGGCCTCAGCACTCCTCGGTGTCTTTGCCATCTTCTTTCGCCAGACCAACATCATCTGGGTGGCGTTCTGTGCTGGTACGGTGGTAGCCAACAAGATGGACGAGACCTGGCGGATGGAACAGTTGAAGAAGAAGGACGACAAGTCGCCTTCGCAGATTCCTCTGTCTGTCAGCGGCATGAAGAGAGTGATGCATTTCCTCTTGGAATTCCTGACCACTGCCAATCACGTGAAGGCCGTGCTGCTGGTGACGTGGCCGTATGTCCTAGTTGCCGTGGGATTTGTCACATTCGTCGCCTTTAACGACGGGATCGTAGTTGGCGACCGGAAAAGCCACGAGGCCTGCCTGAACTTCCCTCAGGTTTTCTACTTCTTCTCTTTCGCCCTCTTCTTCTCTGCCCCCACGTCCCTCTGCTACAACCGTGCTCTCCGCTTCCTTCAGACCCTCAAGAAACAGCCCTTCCTCTACCTCTTCATAACAGGCTTATGCCTGCTCCTGGTGTGGAAGTTCACCTTCGTCCACAAGTACCTCCTAGCCGACAACCGACACTTCCCTTTCTACGTGTGGAAGAGGATTTTCCAGAGGCACGAGGCGGTGCGCTACGCCCTCATCCCTGCCTACCTGTTTGCAGCGTGGACCTTCATGGACACTCTGAAATGCCGCTCCCTGTTTTGGAACCTGGCGTTCTTGTCGTGTCTGCTGGCAGCCACAGTGCCTCAAAAGCTGCTGGAGTTCAGGTACTTCATTGTTCCGTACCTGCTCTACCGCCTTCACATGCCCCTGCCCTCCCTCACCCGACTGGTGCTGGAGTTCCTACTTTACACAGCCGTCAATGCAGCCACACTTTACATCTTTGTCAACAAAACTTTTCGCTGGCCTAACAATCCAGCTGTACAGAGATTTATGTGGTAGCCAAACCTGAAAACGAGAAAGCCAGCAGTTATGAAACACCTATAAGGTAACACTTTAGATTTTGAAACGAATAGAGCCAGGCGTTGTTCCTGTTGGTATGATGTCATGGTCAGGAAGAAAATCTGGCCCTCTGTTTCAGAATAATTTCCTGTGAAGACTTCTTTGAAGACTGTTATCCGATACATTGCAACTGTGCATTTGAGGATGAGTAGACCAAAACAAACGAGACAAGCCATATTGTAGAACTGGGATCTATTTATGTACAGTATACTGTATGGTTCCAATAAAGTTTTTGGGGTCTTGCAAATGAAGAACATTGATGAACTATCTTAACTCTGTTGTAGAGTTATGTTGTGTTATTTCAGTTTTTAAATGTAATTAAGTTCTTGGGGGTTGACAGACAGAATGATGCGGCATTCATTTTTAATGTAGATGATCCCTGTGTTCAAATAAATGTCTTGTTTTTTCATATATGAAAAATGGAAAGCATCCATAAACCATTTGAACCAACTAGTATTAATGGATATTTTGCTGTTATACTCATTAGATTAATGTTATGAAATGATCTTGCCTTCAACTGTATTCCCTTGAATAATGTTCTTCAAATGTTGTGTTTCTTGAGTTTGTTCGGTAAACCCTAAAATCATTTTTTGCCACCTGTATCTTTACCTGTCTGACTATTGCTGGTCTTTTTAGTCCCTGTATTCTCTAACTGTGCTGAAACCATCACAGTAATGCAATAAAAGGATATGATGCCAACATTGTAGAGTTGTTCACTTAGTCAATGTCATCACGAGATGTCAACTGTTGCTATATTCTTTAATTTGGCTGTTTTACCACATGGTGGTGATCTAACACAGTTTTGTACTGAACCCAGTCCTGAATTCGGCCCCACTTGGTTGATTAGGAAACATGGTTCTGAGAAATCAAATGAACCATGTGACAATGAAGTGTGTTATAGTAACTACTAACTTTATAGTTTATAGTCACAACATTTGACTCACTTGTAATGAAAATATCTGCTCAGGATAGATTGAACAAGAAGGAATGTCTGTAATTTAGGTATTGATTACATTGTGGAAGTGTCATCAAGGGTTCTTCCAACCTACACTGATGAAAATAATTGTAATCTATGCTGGCGTACTTCAAAATAATTACACTCAACATGAGTTGTCCGCTGTTTGCATAGGTGCATAATAATGACAAAAACAAGATGTAACAGGAATATTCAGACAGTGTTAGGTACACTATTCTGCCAAATGTTGCTTGGTTAGCAACCTATCATGTAACTGCAATAAGTGTCCATATGAAAGGTAATTGTCACAATGTTTTGTAGTTCACCTATTTTACATGAGGCCTTGTTTTCATTCTTTGTAGATTATCCCAAACCCTTTTTATTTAGTTTTGTGACTGGGAAACATGATTGTCACATTTTGCTGAATGGCCATGCTAATATATATTGTTCTGAAATGTGCTCTGTAACAAAGCCAAATATAAATAATACACTTTTGGGGATCACCTACCAACACAGAAATATTCCCATGTAAAAAATGATTTTAATTGCTATCGCAAAAAATGGACAGAGAAAGGTCAAGTAGAAAATTCAGTGTTCAACTTTCCTCACACAAACACATACACTGGATATTAAAAGTCTACGCACCCCTGTAAGAATGGCAGATTTTTGTGATGTAACAGAATTAGACAAAGATAAATCAAGTCAGAACTTTTTAAATTTTGTATGTGACCTATAATGTGAACAATTCAATTGAAAAACAAACTGAAATGTTCGAGATGGAAAAATTTAAAATAAAAACCATACAATAACCTGGTTGCATAAGTGTGCAAACCCTCTTATAACTGGGGATGGGGCTGTGTTCAAAATTAACCAATCACATTAAAACTCATGTTAAATATAAGTCATTACACACATGCCATAATTTAAAGTGACTCTCAATAATCACAAATAAAGTTCAGCTGTTCTAGTAGGATTTTCCTAAAATGTTCTTAGTCGCATCTGAGTGCAAAAGCCATGGTCCACAGACAGCTTCCAAAGCATCAAAGGGATCTCATTATTGAAAGATATCAGTCAGAAGAAGGGTACAAATGAATTTCCAAAAAATTAGATATACCATGGAACACAGTGAAGACAGTCATCCTCAAGTGGAGAAAATATGGCACAACAGAGACATTACCAAAAACTAGACGTCCCTACAAAATGTATGAAAGACGAGAAGCTGGTCAGGGAGGCTTCCAAGAGACCTGCAGCAACATTAAAGGAGCAGCAGGAATTTCTGGAAAGTACTGGCTGTGTGCTACATGAGACAACAATCTACTGTATTCTTCATATGAATGGTCTATGTGGTAGAGTGGCTAGCCGGAAGCCTTTTCTTATTAAGAAAAACATCCAAGCCCGGCTGAAGTTAGCCAAAACAATGTCTTCCAAAAGCACATGGGAAAATGTGTTATGGTCTGATGAAACCAAGGTTTAACTTTGTGGCCAAAAAATGTCATGTATGTCTGGCACAAAAAAAACACTGCACATCCCTCAAACACCATACCCACAGTAAAGCATGGTGGTGGCAGCATCATCCTTTGGGGCTGTTTTTCTTCATATGGAACCAGGGCCTTAGTCAGGATGGAAGGAATTATGAACAGTTCCAAATACCAGGCAATTTTGGCACAAATCCTTCAGGCGTCCATTAAAAAGCTGAAGATAAAGAGAAAATGTACCTTTCAGCACGACTGCGACCCAAATTTAATCTGTGGGGTGATCTGAAGAGGGCTATGCACAGGAGATGTCCTCGCAATCTGACACATTTGTAGCGCTTTCACAAAGAAGATTGGGCAAATATTGCCACAAAAAATGTGCCATGCTAATAGACTCCTACCCAAAAAGATTGCTGTAATAAAATTTAAATGTGTTTCAACAAAATATTAGTTTAAGGGTGTGCAACCAGGTTATTTTTTATTTTTCCCCCTCAAAGATTTCAGTTTGTTTTTCAATTGAATTGTTTTCAAAAGTTCTGATTTGATTTATCTTTGTCTCATTCTTTTACATCACAAAAACCTGGCATTCTAACAGGGGTGTGTAGACGTTATCTATCCACTGTACATGCCAACCAATTGCTCCTGTATTTTAGTGTCTACAAAAAGGACATTTACAGTAAGTTCAGTTTTAGCGGTAGATGTTTTTTGTCATCTAGAAAATAACATTTATGTCTCATGAAACATTCATGATTTCTAAACAAAACAGTAGCAAAGATTCTCTTCATGCTCATAACTCTTTAATTGAGCACTCACCACCAACACTGCACAAAGACAATTACTGTGTCTTATCATTTATTTTAAGCCCTAAAACACTTGTGTGACTATATTAGTGAAATTAATGATGTTTTTAGTAGAAAGAAAAGAGGCGTCAGTTGCCTTAAGAACATGAGGACAAAATCTCAGAAGCACTTCTTTTTTGTTATGTTAGATACTTCATAATTTAATCAGGCTCTAGGATTTAATTGTTCACTGAAGCTGCAAGATTTGCTTTAAAAGGGTAAAAAGAAAGAGAAAATAGAGGAGGAAGAAATATCTTTATTAACACCAGCTATGCCAGAGAAGTTGTCTGCACTACAAGCACCAAGAAGGAACATTTTCAAACGCTCTTTTCTTTCAAATGTCTCTTCTGTTTTTTCCTTTTACTTCTCTTTACCTTACCTTTATTCAATTTAATTGTCATGCAGGATAAAGGTAGTACTGCATATGGAACACAAGATATAAATCTGTTTTGAAGGCTCTACCTAGAAGCCTCAGGCTTTATCCCAAACCCTGCTGAGAAAAGAAGAAAAAGGAGCACAAGAGGTCTATTGCTTCACAAAACGTCTTTGAACTGGAAACTCATGAAGACTGCACACATATGCCACTAATAAACATGAGGATCCTGCATGCAGGGAATCAAATCCGTCAACTATCTGTATCTGTATCTGTGGTACCGAGACTGAAAATAAAATCAATTGGAGCAAGACAGATTACTGAAATATGTCTTTAGTGATTTGCTAGCAGCAGAAAAAAAGAGACTAGCAGACCCTGTGATGCAATGCAATATCTGCAACAGCCAATCATCTTAAAGTATTGACTGCTATTAGCTAATGGCATTTCTGGTTACAATTATCACCCTGTATATATAAAAAGAGACCTTTATACTCCTCTGCTACGCTATAGTGAACATGGTTGATATATTGTATTTGAGTTGCTTCTGGCCCTGCGAGAGACCTGATACCTCTGTGAGAGTATAGTGTTGGGGTCTTCAGGTGGACTCACGTGAGATTCGCAGCAGTTCAGAGACATGCAGGAGACAACGCTTGTTTGGATGCCATATTCTGCTCGATCTTCGTTAGGAGGCCAGGAACACACACAAGTGTACATGCATGCATACTCTGATACAAACACACGCATGCACGCGCGCGCGCACACACACACACACACACACACACACACACACACACACACACACACACACACAGGGAGTACTGTGTCTCAGGTGGCATACAGAGCTACAGTGCTAATAGAGGGCACTTCGGCAGTGGGCTGCAGTCATGTCATCATATGAGAGAGGATTCTCTGGTCTCTCTGCCCACACTCCTCAAGATGCTGTCACTATGAATCAGTCAGCCTCCCGACACAAAGACACACACACATACACTTCCAAAAAATCCATGCAGTTTGCACAAGTACACATATACACATAAAACACACGCAAATATGCATGAGCAGAGGAAATCCTCAGACAGACACACACCCTTACTCATAAAAGCACACACTACTGCTTTCCCAGGTTCACCATGGCAAACTGTTGGAATGGCTGTTTTCTGATGTACCCCATGGGGTATTCCCTGTAGATTTACCTAAGCTCTTCTCATGACAAATCAGCTTTTTGCATCACTAAACATACATTTTATGATCCTGTCTTTCATCTTATATTACTTTTGAATTGATTCCATTAAAATAGAAGAGGGCGTGTGTGTGTGTCATCTATGTTATGTGTATGTGTCATCTATCTACGTTACATGTGTGAGGGTCATCTATGTTACATGTGTGAATGTCATCCATGTTAAATGTGGGGATCTGATGTCTCCACAATGATATTAGAATAAAAATAGGTCCCTGAAAAGTTACTTGCAGGTCAGGAAAATCTTATATCAGTTTTTTTTTTTTTTAAGAAAAACCTATGACTGGCCATAGTTTTATAATTTGGTTAATACTTGGGTTTAGACCATAGGTCTTCGAGCCTCTCTTGGGGAACCTCCAGCCATCTCACAGTTTAGTTTTGGCCCGGAAGTAGCTCACCTGATTCAACAGGTCAGGGCTGGTTAATTAGTTAATACGTTGATTCAGGTGTGCTAGCTCTGGGATACATCTAATAGATGGAATGACTGGGGGGTCCCCAGGAGAGGGTTGAAGACCTATGGTTTAGGCCCTACCGGTTCGGATTTGGTATTTTTTTAAGTTCAACGCTACTGTCTGCTCCTTGGGGATGAAGGCCATGTGATTTGTAAAAGCACTTTGTGACAACTGCTGATGTAAAAAGGGTTTTATAAAATACATTTGATTTATTGATGTGATCGATTTAAGTTTCTGATGCCAAAGTCCCAAAAAATTCATTAGTAACTATATTTTAGAACTTATCTTTGAAAAATTAGAATAACTAAATATTTAAATAGATAATATACCCCAGAAACAATAAATCATGAACTTCCTATATACTTGATAAAAGCACATTTCCTATGAATGGGAAAACCCACTTTTCACCCTGAATTGACTAAAGTGGTCTATCTGCAGAATAAGAAAACACCTCAAAGCTACGGTATATGTTCTGGCTTCGGAGAGGAGAGAACACCAAATCAAATGTCACAATGATCTAAAACAATCATGAAATCAGCCAGTAGATATGGTATGCAAATTTGTCTAGAACACACCCATCTGTCCGGTTATGATCAAGTGTATGTTATTCCATTTGAATGTCCTCAAAGTGCGCAGTGAACCATCAGATAAATGTCCTTTCTTCTTCCAACTGCTATGACACAAAGCAGCTGTCTCCATTCTTCCCAAGTTTCCAGCATCCCTTGCACGTTGCCATAGCAACTTGATCCACACAGATCTGAGCTGGTTGAACATGATCAAAGTAAAAACTCCTAAATTGATTGCCGCTGCAACTATTTAAATACTTCCATGCTGATATTGTTATTATTTTGAAGATGTCCTTGTTACTACTGAGCCACTGAGGGTAAATTAATCTAGCCAGTATGTCTGAAGAGGGCATTGTGATGTTGTCATTTGTATGCATTACCCTTTATATTATAGGAATGTTTGGTTTTGTGTGGATTACCCTTTCAAGAACAGCAGATTTAGTTTAGCAAAATCATTCAAACACAGTATTAATATTAAGTTGTGCAAAGTAGGGCATTATAGGGGTCTTCAAAAACTGCAGAATTTACTTTGGCAGCTTTTTAGTCTTTTTGTTTGTTTCAGTTTTATCAATCTACTACAACTCTGGGGGGAATGTCTACTGTACATAAGCAAGACCTTCTGAATATGTATCTAGTAGAAGTTTCATTTCATAGAACAATTACAAAAATGAAAGAGTTCTAAGGAGAGACAGCCCTTTAGTCACATATTAGTCATTTAATTTTCCCTATGAAATAATGGATTTTACCTGCAATAATGGATGAAATAATGGATTTTACCTCTTACCTGCCACAATGTGCAGAATTAAAAGGCATTGTCAAACAACATTAGATCTGTTGTGAATTTTATATACTGAAAATCAGTTAACATTTACTCCCTCCTACAGCACTTTTGCAGAATAGTTTGCAAACAGAGACGACTAGCTCTTTCCAGCCCTGGTAAACTGTTAATTTCCAAAATCTTTTAAATTTCCAAAAGCCTTTCCAAAGACTGACTTAGACACGCTAGTCAGCCGTAGCATCTCAACACGAAAGCCTAAAGCGATCTGTTGTGTCCCTGAGCAAGGAACTTAATCCTAATTGCTCCTGTATAGCATAGAGTTAAAACGAAAATACAGTTCTGCATAGCAACTATCCTATAAAAAACAATTACAGTAAATACATGCACTATTTATAGACATAGTCTGTAGTTCCTGTTTTGTGGCAAGGCAGAGGAAAGCAATGCATGTGCTTATTTAATATTAATTATTTATCATACAGCTCTTTCCTATGCTTCCTATATAAAACCTTAATGCAGAGCTATGTGGCTTGGAGTGAAGCTGCCATTCTGATTTTATTAACATATATTGATATCACAGACTATTCACAACGGACTTAGATTTTGCTAAATAATCTGCTTGTGTAAACACAATTTTATCTGGTTTCAATCAAAATGACCACCATTCTTGCTATCTTTGGGGACGCAGATTGTGGTTTGGACTGGGGCATTGAACCAAGCTCCTCTAATGTTGTAATCCCTGCCCGCACAACATTGAACACCTGGTCTCTTGCAGTGTCTGGAACTGTCGATCCGCTGTCAACTAGGCTAAGTTAATTTCAGCCTACGCTGCCATTCTGAGCATCTGTTCCTGTTGGTGACGGTTTAACGGGGCTTCTCATTCCTCCAAAGAGGAGATTTTCCCTCTCTGCTTTGCTCACCTGTCTTTGTTCTCTTTCGAATTTCATGCTGTCATTGTCACTTCTACATTCAGGCTTCAAATTGTTGTCATGTATTATCTCCCAGGTGCACTTCCTTGATGAGAATGACACGTTGCTAGCTGAAGGGTTAAATAGTGGAAAGAATTTCTCCCAATGACCTCTGGGCACACTTGGATTGCATCCTACCTGGCTGTCATGGCATGGCATGTCTCCCCGTAGCATTTGAGTGCTGGTGTTCCACATGGCTTTGTTCTAGGCTCTGTACTCTTCTCTCTAAATCAAACCACTTCATTCCTAATCTCAGCATGGACGTTGGCCTACCACTTCAAGCTCAACATTGACAAGACTGAGATGCTCTTCCTCCGAGAGAAGCCTTCCAAATCCAAGACCTCTCTATTATGGTTGACAACTCCACTTCTTAGTTAGTTAGTCCTGCAGCTTTTAGCTTTTTATTTCTACGCCTTGCCCTGTATTTGTCGTTGTATTTATTTTTCTTTGTACATCAGTACAGGATAAGCCTGTACTGCCTTGTCTCACTGTATTCTCAATCAGCAAAAAAGATAAAATATGATATTTTCTACCAAAATGATTGGACAACAATAACCGACCAGCAATGAATATGTATTAAAATATTGAGAATAAAACGTGTCAACCACACATTGGTCCTTATAACCGTTCGTCATTCTACAATAAGAAATCAGCGCAGTTAGCGAACACTTTAGCGAACAAGTCCTTTAAAAGAGTTAGCTCTGGTTCATTTAGTCTCTCACTACTCAATTTACGAACTGTTATCTAATCAAGATGCCATCCACCGAAATTAACGACCATTTACGATCTCCAAATATATCGATATGGCCTGAGTGACTTAGGAAAATCAAGTTTATTTGTCTAGCGCATTACATACACAAAGACATTTCAAACCTTACAAATGCATGAACAGAAGAGAGAATATTCAGAATGAGGTGAAATAAACATATTACAATAATAGCCTACGGTAGTGATACAATATTTAGTATTGTGGTACCTACGTGTTATGTTCCTCATAAAATTTTATATTACCTATTATTATAATTATAATGGTGGTTGTTGTTACTGAGGCTGTTAACGATTGTTGTTTTTGCGTGATAATGGTCTTATTGCGAATCAATTATCTTTATTTTATTACGTTGGTTTACACGATCTCCAACGTGAGTTTTACCGTTAGGATACGACAAAATAAATGTTGATGAAAATCCGCTCTTTCGGTAAAATTTGATACTGAAATTTGATGGTACGCAAGTTTCATGAGCGGCATTGTCTTTAGACTAGGTCTCTGACAACCTCCAATTGTATAATTTTGTCACTGAGCCATCTGAATTTAGTGTTATTTGCATTGTTTGAGCATCTCCAAAACATTCTACCCTAACATGACATGTTTCAACACTGTAGCCTCAGCCGCTTTGTGCTTAATGTTTTCAATAATAGGAATATTGGGAGTTTGTCAGTTCCAGATATTTTTTAAAGTATCAAATGTGTCCCTGCTAGATTCGCAAATCTTCCTGTGCAGGGGGTGTACTTCAGCATTAAGCAATAAAAACAATGAGCCATTGTGGCTCATCGTAACCAAGCTTTTAACTACTTAGCTTCTGCTTAGTAACTAGACTATAAAACGAAGTGAGCCTACACATGAATAACATGCTATTTTTAGCTGTACCCAGTTCGTGGTGGGTATGCAGAGAAAAGAAAAATCTGTGTGTGTTTACATTACGTACCTCACTTCCCTTTGCTTCCTAACAGAAACTTCAATGCAAAGCTAAGTGATTCTGGAAACTGAATGGGTTTAGCGGTGAGCATTTGTGCAGGAATGAGTAGCAAGCTAGTTGTATTGACTGGAGGCTTCAGTAATATCTGAATTTGATCTCCCTGTTGCAATTAAACTACCCAGCAGTGTAAAACTGTCCCAAATCCCCTGAAGTTAAACTTTAAAATGAAATTCTTCATCTGTATTTTGTGCCATTACAGGATCTTGAGCACTTGCTTCTGCAGCTTCTAGTTTCGAGTGACATTTTAGTCATTTAGCAGATGCGCTTCTATACAGTAGGGATTTAGATTAACGCTCTATAAAGTGTGTGTTCCTCTAGTTTTCTAGTGTCATGAGATGTTGTCCTATTAGTCTGTGCATTTGCTGTTTGCTTGAGTAATTGATGATGGAAAGGAGTTCTATGGTATCATTAATCTCTATAGTACCATACTGATGTATAAGTGGATATCTGAGCTGTTTGTTTTTCGATTATGAAAAACATTACAGTGGTATTTCTTGCTAAAACTAAAGATAAGCAGTCGATCTCAGGTCAACCCCTCAACGAAACACGAGAAGCACACATATTGTTAATGCTAAAGGCAATATATTCTGCTTTGTTTTGAGTCAGTGTAGTTGCACGTTTTGTACCTTTGTTGCCACCTGAAGCCTTACTACTGGGCAGTTGTTGAGATGGCACAGGACCTTTGTATATGTCTAATAACTTTTAGGACAACAGAAAGGGATAATAAAGTGTTAATCTTTGGATAAGTGAAGGTGGCGCTGGTACTTTCAGTGGTGCAGCGTATTGGCTTTAAATAAATCGTCTCAAGTGGCTGTCAATGTGACTGTCAGTGAACAGCGGGCAGTACTGTAACAATGCCTGCAATTTCTTAAAATACAATTGTGGGAAACAGACTTTTTTTTGGATGAGTCAGTACAAATGTAATATAACAAGGGTCAATTTGTGAGATGACAGAAACGTCTGTACTTCGGGCTTCGATAAATACTTCAACTGGTAGAAAAAAAATCCAGTTCAAAACAAACTTGTTGTGTGATAATGGTTTTCAGCTTGCTGTGTGTCAAGACATGCAAGCTCTCAAGTATAATTTCTGTGTCCAACACTGACTTTTACGTGTTTAATGTCATTTATGAGTGGGTTGCACTGGATCTCTGCTCACCAGTCAAGTTCTTTGCTCACTCTGTGATGTATAATTTTGCAAGCCATTCTGTCTGTGTGCGACATTTGGCAATAATTTAACCCCACGCGGTAGGAGTATGTCAGGAGAGACATTGCTTGGTTTGTGACACACTGTAATTGTTACTTTGTTCTTTTAAATATGTCACTTTTTGTGTTCTCACAAGGATAGACAATCCAAAATCTGTATTTGGATTTGCGGGTTAGGATTAGAGTTTTGGAGGGTTGGAGATAAAGTTTGGTTTGGGCAACATCATTATTTTTATAGTAATATAAAGTAAAGTGGGGTCCTCACACGTAGGCTATACCAATATCAATATGTGTGTGTGTGTGAGAGAGTGTCTGTGTAGCTAATCTCTAAAGCGTGTTGAGGCTGTGCTCCCTCCTGCCTCTCACTGATCTCCTCAGGCTGTACGTCTGGATTTTAACAGAGGCTCCGAAGCTACTCTCACAACATCACAACACTGGAAGGACACAGTTCAGCCATTTGTTTAATCCCTAGACGGAAATGAAATGAAGAGATCTCCATTTAGCAAATTTTTTAAACGAATGCACAAATTAATTTGGGTCTTTGCTCTGAGTCATCAACTAACCCAGAAGGACTTATCCAACCCTGATCTACCAACCTAACCCAAGCTTAATTTACATATCTGGGTTCAAGTTTGACTCAAGCCTCAACAGCAACCTCCTAAACCCTGTACAACCAATATTCTACATTTCCCAGCCAAAACCGTAACCACCGGCAATACCTAAGAGGTGTAGGCAGCATGATTCAATAACAGACGATTATTTCTCTCGGTTGGAAAATACTGTAATTGCAGCCGTATTATTGTGTTCACTTACAACTAACATGTACACTAACATTCAGCATCAACACATCTGCATTGATATTACATTGCAACTTAACATGATTTTAATATCTTGTTCTTTAACATTTCGCTATAATGGTGGTACCCTAATGCACGTTATGGTTCGGAACATTCTGTTCTGATTGCATTGGACTATGAAAAAGGTCTTGTTACCCCTTGGGTTTAGGGGTAAGGTTAAGTTATAGTTAAGATTAGGCATCACAGTAGTATGGTTAGGGTTAGGATTAAGATTAGTGCTAACATTACAAGAACAGTAATGGCCAAAACAGTATAATCGCCTGTCGGGAAAATTCCAATACAAAATTAAAACATTTGGCCTCAGTGGATTTGATATTGGAAGCATTGAGTTGAAGGTTGGTTGTTTCCACCTGCCAACAGTCCTAGTTAACATGGCCAGGTTGCAGTGGTAAATGCCCTGGTCATATTTTCATACTGAATGTAATCACATTTTACAAATACATTTCATAACATTATTCCTAGGAAACTGGGGTGTGTGATTATAATATTATAATGGAATCCCTGAGTCATTAGTAACATTTCATAATTAAGCATGATTTTCAAGAATCAGCCAAGCTCAGAGCATACAGTATTTAATTATATGAAAAATAAAAATGTTTTAAAAGAACTCTTTAACACACACTATTCAATGTATATATTTTTTCTTTCACCGAAATCATTTGGTGCCAAACCAAATCCCTCACTGGACGTTTTTGGCCCGTGGACCTTCTGTAGGCTTCAGTGAGATTAAAATGATATGGAAGACTATGTTAACATTCATCTAAAACAACACCTTATTACCTTAGTAGTGTTAGCAGGTAGCATTGTGGTCAAGTATTGGTTGGGCCGGTTAACCAGTGCCGGTGATGGCACAGAAAAAAAATATAGTAAAGCACTTAACTTTAAATGCTCCCTGGATAAGAGGCTCTGCTACACGACTAAATGTGGTACCCCAAGAAACATGGGGCATTCCTGAACAAGATGAGAAGCCAAATATATATACATATTTTTGTGTAAGAGGCACACTGAAAAATTAAATCCCCATCTGAATTTATCATTACGGAACATATCAATAATTATAAATAATGAATTAACACACAACTTCCCACTCTGCTGTGGAATTGGAAGATGAAGGGAAAACTAAGAACATATAACTGTAAGCCCACGTCCACACTGTTGCTCCAAATCGCCTTTCAGCCCTCGCCCTCTCGGAAAGAAAATATTCAGACAATTAAATCAAGATAAAACAGGTGTTTTTGGAAAACTCAAAACCCTTTATGGTTGAATGGAGTGCTCTCCCAAAGACATGCCACAGTCTTAGAAGAATAGTAAAGCACTCTCACTCTCCCCTTTTCTGTTACTAAAAATAGAATCGTCGTTATTTCATATTCAGTCGTAAAGCAGGTCCTCTGTGGGGGTCTTCACAGACTTGGCCGTAAAGCCATTGGACAAATATGACTGGTAGATTTATTTATAGCATCCGGTTCTTTAGGGTGCAGCCGAATATGCAGAGGGCACACCTGCCTATAACAAGGCAAAGTGTGACACGCAGAGGGACAGACAGACACACACACATTCACCCACCACTCCCACCGTTCCCACACACGCGCACGCACACACGCACGCACGCACGCACGCACGCGCACACAGAGTGAGAGACATTTTAGGATGCTGGGGGGTGTGGAAACAGAGGACAGTCAGCCTGTCCTCTGAAGCTGTTGCTGCTCTTCACACTTGGTATATACCGCTCCAGTCCACTTCCCACAACGCCACAAATGGTTCCTCAGATTCCCTTCAAGTCCCACATGACTCTTCAGTTGTGTATTTCTGTTCCTGTCATGTTCTGGCACTTTTTACTGTTGTTTTAGATGCTTCATATGTTATGTATAGTATGCAGTAGCAACAATGTAGACAAAGCAACAGCCAGAGTAATACAAAGTAAAGCAAGGAAGAGGCTGCAGCCTAGAAAAGAACAAAGACACATCAATTGAAATGTTAGAATGGCAGAGAGCCGTAAAAGTGTGTATGCAAGTCAGTACTCTACAGACGGCTCTAAAGAATAAAGTGTCTGAATGGCAACGGTCACACATAAAGTCTTTCACAGAACAATGTAGATTTGCTTCTTAAAACACGATTTGGAAAAGCTAAACTTCTCAAGGTGACCTGATAAACTGGACTTCTGCATCAAAAAAGCATATGCAATGCCAAATATGTAACGTGCGTCTATGTTCATCAATGTCTTAAAGGAATTTTTGGACTGTTTATCTGAATGCGCAGCTCTCTCAATCTGGGAGATCATCAGAGCCATGTCATGCTTATATAGCTCTCTGCTCACTGAACAGCCTGATAAAATAATGTGGTGTAACAAACATCTACACGTAAATTTAGTGTTCTGTCACAGAAAAATACGAGCAAACTCCTAATCAATTTGGATTTCAATTGCAGGTTCAAAATGTTACCTTTTTTGACATCTTAACCAAGACAAGAAAACAGCTGGCTGCGTGCTGACTGCAGACACAGCTTTACCATTATTTAACATTCCCAGATGCCAGCTCCATAAATGTTTTTGAGTTCACTTGAAGACAGGCAGTATATACCCTCCAAATTGCATTGAGGTCTGGAGCAGGATTTATTGCCATTCAAAGCAGCAGCTTCTCCTCAAACACACACAGTGCAGCCTGTTGGTTTGCCAGTTGCTGTTGTTCATTATACTTCTGGCACAAATGACACATTTTACCCTCCCTCAAAATTGATATTTATGAATATTTTCCCCTGTTCACGTACATTTTATTTATTTAATGGGCTTCCTCTTTATGTTCACTTAAATGGTGAGCTTGTTAATTTATCCAAAATGTATAGGCCAGTCATATTGAAGGGTATAATGGCAGAATATTCTAGAGTAAGACTGTGTTGGGAGCTGCTGAATGTGGTCCATTCTTTGGGTAGGCCCACGCAAATACAGTTTTTCATACAAATAAAATGTTCTGCAATGTTGGAGCTCCAGTCCACCCAGACTAGTCATCACTAAACATTGTTAATAATAAGTTGTCTAACTTGGATGGAAGGAGGTGTTGTTGGATTTTCTAATCAACTCCAGTTGGTAGCAGCTCCCTAGTGGCCTCAGTGTGCATCACTGTCATAACATCCCATGCCAAAGACTTCTCAGCCATTGCCTTTTGCCTTTGTGGAGATCTGACAGTGTCTAGCCGATGTTAGCTATCTTGCAGTCGGAGAGGCTAGAGGTGAGATTCACCATGTTACTTTTACCAATCAAATGGTCTCAGAAAGTTGAAAGGCTTAGAGTCCTCTTTGCTATTAGGCCTATGACTCCTATTGGGGTTATAGCTACAGTGTGTACCGTTCTGTTTCTATTAAGCCAACGCCGTTATTTATAATTAACACATCTATTCTAGTCAGTTAGTTTTTGCTCCTCACGCTCATTTTGCCATACCAGACTGTCAGAATGTTATACGGACCTGATCTGATTAGTCTCAGGCTGACAAATAAGCAAATATATTCAGAGCTCAGGGTTAAAAGGCTGGTGTTAAGTTAGGTAGACATGCCAATCATGATTAAGGATTTAGATACATTGGTTTCCCTTTAATAAAAGTAAAATGAAGGACAATTAACAACCAGAATCAGATATGAAGGTATTTCAAGAGACCACAGCACCTTTTTCTTTCCTTTCCAAAAAAGTTAGAAAGGAATGCATATATATACAGTGGGGCAAAAAAGTATTTAGTCAGCCGCCAATTGTGCAAGTTCTCCCACTTAAAAAGATGAGAGAGGCCTGTAATTTTCATCATAGGTACACTTCAACTATGAGAGACAAAATTAGAAAAGAAATCAAGAGAATCACATTGTAGGATTTTTTATGAATTTATTGGTAAATTCCTTGGTAAAATAAGTACTTGGTCAAGCAACAAGCAAGATTTCTGTCTCTCACAGACCTGTAACAACTTCTTTAAGAGGCTCCTCTGTCCTCCACTCGTTACCTGTATTAATGGCACCTGTTTGAACTTGTTATCAGTATAAAAGATACCTGTCCACAACCTCAAACAGTCACACTCCAAACTCCACTATGGCCAAGACCAAAGAGCTGTCAAAGGACATCAGAAACAAAATTGTAGACCTGCCCTTGGCTTGGAAGACTGAATCTGCAATAGGTAAGCAGCTTGGTGTGAAGTAATTAACTCTGGGAGCAATTATAAGAAAATGGAATACATACAAGTCCACCGATAATCTCCCTTGATCCGGGGCTCCACGTAAGATCTCACCCCGTGGGGTCAAAATTATCACAAGAACGGTGAGCAAAAATCACAGAACAACACGGTGGATTGAACGCGAAGCAAGTCTTTGTTGATACTCCATTGACTGCAGCTTGGGTAAGGAGGAGCCACTGGATCTGAGCTCGTGACATAGCCCATGTGATTCCCTGGGAGCACTTATTGCTTTGGATGCCAGGCATCAGATGACCTAGCATAACGTTGTTAGCGATTGGTCAACAAAGAATATACTAAGGAACAGCAGATGCACTAAACTCCATTAAATGGAGTGCGTACCGGCCACCATTTTGGTGCAACTTGGTGTTTTTCTTACGTAGGCTGTGATGCACGTAGGAAAACAAACCTTACGTCAATCGCTTCATTGGAATTAGCCGCTAACCGGTAAGTAAAATATATAGTCATTCGGTATCAATGAATACACTTACACAAAAAGTCGTCTTCCGCGGAACCGCGGAGGGTGCCTGGCGAGGGTTAAGCCAGTACATGTCCAGGCCCGTCTGAGGTTTGCTAGAGAGCATTTGGATGATCCAGAAGAGGATTGGGAGAATGTCATATGGTCAGATGAAACCAAAATGGAACTTTTTGGTAAAAACTCAACTCGTTGTGTTTGGAGGAGAAAGTTGCATCCAAAGAACACCATACCTACTGTGAATCATGGGGGTGGAAACATCATGCTTTGGGGCTGTTTTTCTGCAACGGGACCAGGACGACTGATCCGTGTAAAGGAAAGAATGAATGGGGCCATGTATTGTGAGATTTTGAGTGAAAACCTCCTTTCATCAGCAAGGGCATTGAAGATGAAACGTGGCTGGGTCTTTCAGCATGACAATGATCCCAAACACACTGCCCGGGCAACAAAGGAGTGGCATCGTAAGAAGCATTTCAAGGTCCTGGAGTGGCCTAGCCCCTCACCAGATCTCAACCCCATAGAAAATCTCTGGAGGGAGCTTGTGTTGCCCAGCGACAGCCCCAAAACATCACTGCTCTAGAGGAGATCTGCATGGAGGAATGGGCTAAAATACCAGCAACAGTGTGTGAAAACCTTGTGAAGACTTACAGAAAACGTTTGACCTCTGACATTGCCAACAAAGGGTATATAACAAAGTATTGAGATGAACTTTTGTTATTGACCAAATACTTATTTTCCACCATAATTTACCAATAAATTCATAAAAAACCCTACAATGTGATTTTCTGGATTTCTTTTCTCATTTTGTCTCTCATAGTTGAAGTGTGCTTATGATGAAAATTACAGGCCTCTCTCATCTTTTTAAGTGGGACAACTTGCACAATTGGTGGCTGACTGAATACTTTTTTGCCCCACTGTACAAGGGTGGATCTTAAGGATTTTTGGAATTAGCTAGTAACATTTTACCCGGGCTAGTGGAAAATTTAGTGTAATTCTATTAACAGAGTAATGAGTAGTTTATAAATGGATGTATTCTATATATTTTTCAAGTAGTCATGTTCAATATCTCTGTGCACAGTATATAACCACTTAGAATGAGAGAACAGTTTTGTAACTGTAAATCACCCAAAAATATCCAATCAAGTGTAGCTAGTTAGCAAACAAATGTATATTATTTAAATAGTGCGCATACAAAAGTATTCACTTTGCACTGCATTCACTGCATTCAGGATAATGTAACGTTTACTTTACATTCAATGAACATTAACGGCAGCTGGTAAGCCAATGAACGTGACATTACTGCTGGTGGTATTTAATAGTGAACATGAAAAATATGAAAAAACCACAATAACAGGTAGAAAACGTTCGGTCTACTGAAAGCATCCTTACTTTGGCGCTAAACTAATTCCAAAATGATTGATGTGTTTCGGCTGGTACAGAGACCAAGATATTAGTATAATAAAGGAATAAATCTAACGGGTTCAGACCAGGTTTCCATGTATTGATGAAATGTCAGTTATTTTTATCTGTCTTACCTTCCTCGGTAAGAGTTCTAATTGTGTATTTCCATCACAAAACACACACACATTTAACCATATGTAGAGACAAGGGATATGGAGAAAATTAAAGACACAGATATTGAGTCAGCATCTATTATGTCCGATGACCTTCACAATCTGACACCCAGATAAGATTTGTGGTAAGATCGGTTATCTGTCACAGTAACAGCCTTCCGTGTCTGTACAGGTGTGTCCACTCTTCCACCTCTGCATGTCTGTAAGCCATAAATGCATCACATGGGCACTTGCATGACAAGACTAGCAAGCTATCTACTCATGTATCAATGAAAATATGTATAGCTAGCAATGAAAAACCAAAAGGTTGAATTTACTTTTAGCTCATTTTTTGCCAACATCAAACCACTCTAGGCATCCATTAATCTTTTCTAGTAATTTAAAAGAGCAGAGGGGTGTTAGGGAACGAAGGGTAGAGAGAAGCGAAGAGTGATCTGAGGGAGGTTTTGGGTCTGTAGCTCCGGTCTCATTCGTTGACAATGCAGAACTGTGGAATTGCATCCTTGCCTGCCACTCTAAATTCAGTGGAAGGCCGGGCAGTGCTGCTTGCCTGTGTTTTAGCTCACTACTAGATGTAGGCTAATGGAACACAAACAATAACATCACACAGAGCGAATCCAACACCAACCTTAGTTAATCTCTGACCCATCATATAGCAGCAAGCACATCCCTTAGTAAAGAGGATGTGGTATTGATAATGAGCAAACCAGACTTCTTACCTTTCACTTCTGCCACTAGAAAGTACATCCACTCATCAGTGGCAGGGTATGCACTTTGTGTTGCTAAAGCAGCAGTTTAGCCCCGACTCCACCCACACAAGATATCAAGACCCAAATCTCGTGGATTTTACACAAACATAATCCTTACAAACTCTGGTAGTAATTGAATTAATGCAGGATGTAAAATGTCTTACCACATGGATACAGGATTTCCCAGGCCCATCAAGCATTTCATGTTTTTGTTTCAACCTGAAACTTGCAAATCTGATTCAGTTAGTCAAGTGAACAGCAAGCCTTTGATTCATGTGTTATTTTAAGTCAAGTGTTTCCAAAACCTCTCCAGGCCCATGGAAGTTTCACTTTTTAAACCTACAACTGCAAACTGTGGGTCAACCAACTATTGAAATTATACAAAAGTGGGTAAGATTCACATTATTAAACATGCCACTTCGTAATATGAGAATCTGTTGATAATGTAATTAACAAGAAGATTCACCATGCTGACAGTGTTCCACTACTCAAACAAAATGCAGTCGTTACTGTGAGGGGCCAAAGTGCTCTCAGTTTTCTCTAATTGGCAAGTGCTCTGTCTGTGTATATTGGAATGTGCGTGAATGTTTGCACACACACCTCTGTTCCCACATTCTCCTCAAAACCAATTGGAAGATAAGTTCAGAGGGGAGGTAACTAGCTTCTTCATACAATGTGTTATGAGAACCCAAGAGGACACTAGTAGTAAGTCATTTAGATCATCCCTTTGGCTGTGTCCAAGAGGATCAAAACAAAGGCACGCATCTGCCAAATGTCTTATTTACAACCCCTTTGCGTTATAATTAGTATTATTAGTTGTACATCTGTAAGTCCCAACTTTACCCATAATTCATTGTTGTTTTAATCCTCTCCAAAACGACCATTGCCTGATCAGAAGGTGAGCAGATGAGGTCACAGATGAACATTTAGAATGGATGAAACACTGCACAACAATCAACAGGGTGCAGATGTCCATCTGGCTTTCAGTGGTTTATTTTTAGTATCTTACACAGGGATGTACGTACTCTGACTGGAATAAAGAACATTTCAGTGGTTCACGTGTCATTGTACACATATGTGGCCAAATGAACAGATTGAAAGGTAAAGTGGGAGTTTGGATGTATACAGCTAATTAGTACTGAAAACATAATTTAAAGATTTTCAACCAGATGGGTTTTCTTTAGCAAACGATTTTTCTCCAACACATGCTTGTGTTCCACACAGACACATAACCCACCAAGATTCAAAGGTCATATGAGTGGGTGGTTCAGAGCATAGAAGTATGTACATAGCTAATTGCTTGCCACAGATTCTTATTTGTTTTGTGGGATAAAAAAGAAGACTGGTTAAGCCAAGAGTTGCAGTTGGTCATGTTTCTTTGTGAACTAAAATAATGACGATTAACAAGGTTCTTTAGTGTTAGGAGAGTGCAAGGGACCTTTTATTTTTCAGTGTTCAAACATGCTCTGCTGTCCCAATTCAGACTTACAGACCCCATGAATTGGCTCTGCCATGTTTAGATTATCAGGGCTTGTCAGAGACAGATCAAACTGTATTGTTAATAGCGGATACTGATCTACTCGTAAGAGTGTTTTGTTCATTCACCAAATAATAGCCTATTCAAATCCCTTAGCCAAAACTATGTAAAATGTTCTGGACAAGATTGTCTTCTAAATTTAAAAGGTACTTTTCTGCTATTAGAATGTCACACGAAAACAGTAATTTCCCCTAATGGGTTGAGAATAAGACTGTTGGAAGCTAGAAGAGGAGGGCTGAAATGATTTACAGAGATCTTCTCTAATCTTTATAAAAAACTGAAAGACAAAGACACATCAGAATATCACTTCAGCAGAAAGTTAGTGTTTAGTAAGAATGTTTATTTAAAAATCGGTAGTTTGATACAGAAATAGTTATCTATAATATGGGTGAATATGGACCAGACAACCAGTACTTCAATCATGCTTTCATCTGATTTACCACTGATTCCAAAAGTACAATATCATATTTCCCCATAAATTAAGTTGTGCAATGCAAATAAACACTAGAGTAAATATTGTACACACAAAATAGAGAACAATTCAGTAACAATTCATTATCTGAAGGCATCACACAAATTCCAAGAAATCAGTGAAAGTTTAAGGCCATTTTGTACAGTTATTTTCATAGATTTTCTTTTTCCAAAACACTCCATTATAATAAAAACAAACCAAAAAAACAGGTGCATCTCATGTAAAACTGTACATGCAAACATGGTGCACTTTAGAAGTAAATAGGATGAGCATACAATATATTTTTGGATATCTTTAGTAAACAAAGATCACGTGAGTGAACTCTAACGGTCTGTCAAAACACGGACGATATGAAACTATGTGTGCATGTTCCATGCACACACGCATGCACGCACGCACGCTCGCTCACACGCATCCTGGGGTTTGGCAGGGAGATGGCAAGAGTCGTGGCACTACCAGAGAAAGATGGCAAAAGGAAGATCCTTTTGGAGGTACTGAAGCATGACACTGACAGCAGTGCACAGTGGTGACCAAGGTGTGAAAGAGTGGGTGTGTCCGCACATAGACCTATGTCCAGATTACATCAGCGGCCTGTGGGTGGTTAATAGTACCCAATAACGAGCTCTAGGCTGTGACCCAAAGTCCTAATGATGCATCGCCGATCCGCTACGTGCACACCGGGAGACTGCAGCTCTGCACCGACTCAGAACGGCTGTGTTTGAGATCACACACAAGCTGTTCCCCACATCAGGCCTTCATTTGGGCAAGAGACGTGCGGTGCTATATGCTACCGGTAACGTGCAATTTCACAGTAACTCAGATTTGGGCAGACTATGGCCCGGGTGCTGTATTTGGCCCTCGGGCTGATTCAATCTGGAACGTGGTGGGTTTGAGTATAAAATATATATTTTTAGCGGTCAGCTCAATTGATTTTGGCAAAGAAATTGTGTAGAAAAATATTATTTTTAGCAGAAGCCCTAAGCGTTTGCCACCGCTGCAGTAACAGAATGTCGCTTAGACTCCAAATTCATGTCACAAATGAAGACATCTGACTGACTGCAACACTAAACAAACCATATAAATCTATGCACATGGACCGCGGACGCGTATCATTTCCACCAAAAATATTTACAAAAACATTTCACTTAAAATTGCAGATGTCAAATTTTGAAACAGAATGACGGTAAAATATCCCTCAGTTTGGGGTGAACTTGTTTTTAACTAACCTGAATTAACTTAAAATTGTACACAGAACAGATTGTCAGTCATGATATGCAGGAGTTTCAAAAATTCTATTTTGGTTGGTAAACTACAGGAAGCATAGTAGATAAACACCTAGTAACAGAATGACACAACAAAATGACATTATGAGTCCCTGATCTGTGCTTTACAGAAAGGCATTATAATGGATAAATGTAGTCACTGTGAGGTGTCCATAACAGATATTTTCCTTAGTTTATTCTACACATTGGCTAGTATTCCAACGAATCCCACCACTTTCAAATAAGACCAAATGGTTCTACATTATCTATCAGAAATGAAAGCCACTGAAAACTACATGTACACAAAGCCAAGACAACAAAACCTGTGTATGTGTGTATATACATACACACACATACAGCATTGCACATAAATATTTAGACAGTGACAGGTTTTGTTGTCTTGGCTCTGTATTAGCACACTGGATTTGAAATGCAAATGACTATCAGCTTATCTGTGGGTTTTTAGTTCTGTAAACCATGAACCATTTAGGATATACAGCTCTTAACTAAAATACTCATATTTAGTACTTGATTGCAAATACTTAGCATTTCATAACTGCCTGAAATCTGCAACCGATAGACATGACCAGATGCTGGATATCTTCCCTCCCACCCCTCTGCCATCTTCAGTTCCCGTTTGTTCCAGGGAATTCTTGCCTTCAGTCTTGTCTTTAGCAATTTAATTGCATGCTCACTTGGATTCAGGTCAGGTGACTGATTTGGCCAGTCAGGAATATTTCACTTTTAGGCCCTGAAAAACTCCTAGGTTGTTTAAGCAGTATGGGGTAATTTTCTTGTTGCAAGGTGATGTGCCACCCAGTGAGTTTTGAGGCTTTTGGTTGGATCTGAATGGACAATTTGTTTCTATTCACATGATTCATCCTACTCCTCTCGTCAGCAGTTCAATTAATAAAAAGACAAGTGAGCCAGTTCCAGGAGCCATATACAGCCCAAATATAACACCTTATTTCACAGATAAGTTGGTATGCCAGTTCATTTGTTCCCTCCACTTTCCTTTTACCATAATTTTGCTACATATCAGTATTTGCATTATTTGTCCACAATAAATTTTTTCAGAACTCAGCAAGCTCTTTTGTATTTGACTACTGTTTTTACACCTTGCAGTCTTGCCTCTGTAGCTCGTCTGGTCAAGTCATTCTTTAAATGTCAGATGCTGACACATACCTAGCTCCTGCAGTGATCATGATCTCTTTGACAGATCTTTGTTGGATTTTTGGTTCTTCATCATGGAGAGCAGTCTTTAGTCATCCACTGAATAGGTCTTCCTTGGTTCTAGCATGTCATGTGCCATTGCTAAGGTAACAAGTAATGAACCAATGTTCTTCTTCTTAATGTACCAAACAGTTGACTTTGACAGGCCTGATGTTTTGGCTTTGTCTCCAATCAATGCATTACCAATATAGCTGCATGGCCAGCTTTTCTTCCATTGACACTTCTTTGGTCCCCATGTTGTCAGACACCAACAACCGACTCCAAACGCAAAGTCTTAATAAAGACTAAACATTGACAGCCATCTTGTGCATGCACTAACGATGCAAACAAACACATCTGCGTTATAAGACACACTGTACAGAAATTGTCCAAATATTTTGAGCCCCTTAAATTGGGGAATAAATAGATACTTTTTTTTATTTCTAACTGTTTCATCCGATATGGATAGAAATATGTCAAAATTAGAGCTAACAGTCTGCACTTTAACCCCATCATTATTGTATCATTTCAAACCCAACATGCTGTAGTTCTGAGTCAAAACTACAAAACATGTGACAGTGTTCAAATACTTATGGATTGAACTCTACATGCCTTAATTTCTTAAACATGTACAATAGGCAGTTAGCTTTCATTTGTGCTCCTATGTACTTAGAATGTTGATGGAAATAGCCTGCTAAATTAGCATTTACATCAAATAAATTGTTTAGATAATGAAAATCTTTTACAGGAGAAAAGGGCTTATAGACTAAGCAACTGTAATAATAACATAAAAGCATTCAAATTAAATAAAAAATAAGAATCCTAAATTAAACTTTGACTTTAAAGTTGTGTTTAGTATTTAGTAAAATAAATGATCCTTTCTTTATAGTTACATTTAACATTTTAGTCATTTAGCAAACTGTCTTATCCGGTGTGATTTACAGTAATTCTATAAATTGTAAAAGAGCAAGGTGAAAAAACAATGCCAATTTGTAGAAAATGCATTCTAATCAATTAATTAGTTATTGGCAAAGGTGAGTGCTGGAATGAAGACCATACAAATAATAAACATAAAACATAATGTCTACAACAGGTCAACAGACAGAGGTGGTGTCAGTGGACCTATTTTAAGTACACTATGAAAAAGTGAGTTTCCGATGATTTTTGAAGATCTATAGAGTTTTGACTGCGTGGATCGGGAACTGCCCTGAAGGGGTGGGACAACCAAGAGGCTCTCACCTCATCTGGCTGGCTGTACCAAATGCCAAGACCATGATGGCTGAAGGCAGGCTTACCAAACATGTTAGTACTGGCTTCTGGAACAACAAAAAACAATCTGACTGACAGTCAATTAATCAGTCAGATTCGTAAGTCATTCTTAAACTAACAGAAATCCAATGCAGGGACTATACAATAGGTGTAATGTGTGCTGTTTTTACAGTTTTCATTAGTATACATGCTGCATTCTGAATTAATTGGAGTATATGGCAAATAGCTAGGATTTCATATGATACAGTCAGGCTAGCCTCAGCTAAAATTGTCAAAGAACCAATATCTAAAGCTGATCCCTTTCATGTCAGAGAAAAACAGCCTGAAGACATTAGTGACAGAAGATAAATATCTGAAATACAGTAAGTGTCAACTTTTTTAACAAGAAGGCAGTGTATAATATAAAAATCTATAAAATCTATGTACATATGTTTTGTAGAGCATGTGGTTTAAATCCACAGACTGCCACGTTGAATATACCGTTATGAGGTTATTCTCTGTCCAGTCAACCCAACATCTGCGTGGTTTAACAACTTCAGGTCAAACCGGGTATGTAGAACTAATGTCCGTCCTCTCCTAACTACCTGCGACAGTTGACTCTCCCACTTTGTCTACTTCCAGTCAATGACCGGATGTGGACTCCACCCCCTTCTTACTCCACACTTCCTCTTATCCTCTGCCATCCAAAAATGATTGGCTAAAGAGTCTTAATCCCATTTGAGCATGCAGTCTACTGATCTGCAATGAGAGAGGAGGAAGACTTGCAGAAAGAGAGAAGCTAGGAGTGATCGTGTGGTTGAATTGTGGTAGTCACAATATGGCAACAGACAGCCAGCTGACAAACAGTAGCACACACATGAACATACTCAGGAGGGAAAACTTGCGACCTTGGAGACTACAGTCGGTCTTTTGGGGAGTAGAGACAAGTTATATTTACTTGTTGTCAAAAATAATACACATGTATTTGGATTGGACATAGGTTTGACACACCCTGGTTTAAGTAAATCAATATTGGGTTGGAATTTCAATAACTTTGATATGGAAATTTAACATGTAACATCAGGATATCCATGACCTGCTACCTGAATTCAATAGTAAGTGCTTTCGAATGAAGAAAAGGACTAGCTTTTGACAACAATTTTAAGCGGTAATATGAATTAAAAGGCAGTTGATACAGAAACTGTTAGTCCATTAAGACAGCAGATACCCTGGTAATAGTAAATTAGGACTAACTGGGAATATTGGTTAAAGGCCAGGAGTTCCTCTTGGTCAAGTCATTTGTTAAGGATAAGCTCCTGGCCCTTAGTGGGTATTCTTGTTTGGCATTATGGTATGAGAATTACAACATTTAGGAAGAACAAGTTATCATGATGACCACCAAACATCATCTTGGGCCAACACACTATAACAGATGTATAAATCATACATTACAAACGGATTCGCACAACTCAACACCACCTGTGATTCGAGGCTTCGTAAAACAATCAACTTAAAAAGAGGACCTTCCAAGGCAATAGAATAGCTAATGTGGCGGCACACGAGAAGCAACCAAAATGGAAGGTCAGCATCAGCGTTACCATTTTTGACCACTGGGCTTCTGTTGCCTCACGCTGGATGAGAGCAGCGGTAGTTGTTTTTTAATTGACCGGAAGGGAACGCGATGCCGGTTGGGAGACGGCGTGAAAACCTGTAGGCACAATGCAAAGTGACCAGCATGGGCACCCTATCGCAAGGGCGGTATTAGAAGGGAGCAGAATGACAGAGTAGGTGAATAAATATGGAACCCCAGAGCCTGAGAGCAGTGGCAGGCAGGGCAGTGTAGGACCACAAAACATGCGCCAATGCTACACTCATGCAAAAGGACACATTGTACAGTACAGAACGGCACGCTTTAGTATACTATTGTGGCTACCTGCACTTCTGTGTCCTCAACCTAACTCCCGTGGCGAAGATGAAACGCCCAAGGGATAAAGACAGAAGATCCAATGATATTCCAAATGTTCATATTGAAAGAAGTAGCTACGAGTGTTATATAAAAGTATGCAACGGTATAAATCTTTATCAATAACATGTACTGTAAACATTGAAGTGAGAGTCAGTAAAATAGATAGGGCAGAGAGAGAAAAAGAACAGAGATGGAACAAAATATATTTCAAGTTATTTACAACAGTCAAGTGATTCTACATCCAGAAACTATAACATTTTCGCCACGGAAAAAGGCCTTTCATCCTATCCTCTTTTTAGACTTTCTTACATCTTTCTTGACTCAGGAGTCCCTTCCCATGCAAGCTGGGAAGAACAGACAGTCCATATTTCAGGCATTCCTGGTTATGTCTTCATTTGTTGATTAACATGACGTCCAGACATTGGAACGCCCTGGAAATGAAAGTAAACATGCCTGTTCCACTATAGATTCCTTCACATCTCTCAAAATAACCTTCCAGAACCTTGCCAGTCATTCTGCCAGTTAGTCAGTCTCCATAGTGCAACAAAAGAGAGAGAGAAAGAGAGAGAGAGAGAGAGAGAGAGAGAGAGAGAGAGAGAGAGAGAAAGAGCGCCAAGAAGGCCCTTCATATCACTGAGCAAGTGATGCAGAGTAGAGACAGAAATATTTGAAGAGGTGTCGTTTAGGACCAGGGTCTCCAACCCTCAGATCTGGGTCTGAAGGGGGTGTCCAGGTGGCGTATTTAAAGGATGCCCAATAGGGCTCTGTAAAGGATGCCCGGGGGGGGTGTATGGAGGGGGCGCAGGCGATGGCTTGATGCCCCTGGTCCGCATGTAGGAGAGGAACTGGTCAGGGATTTCAGCCAGAACGTCCTTAGCCAGACGGGCCATGCTCAGGATGTGGTTTCCTGTCCGGTCAATGTAGTCTCTGAACGGGACAAACTGGATGACGAGAGAGAACGGGGCTGGATTGAGTTACAGTACAGTCAATGAACGGACATGTAGCTACGGAAACAGATTAAAACAGGGTTTCTTAAACTGCTAGAAGTGATTTTAATATACTGAATGATTTCTGTCTTCGGCAATTGGGCAAAAATACTAGAAAAATACTTCAGCTGGGGATTTTGAGATGTAGGCAGTAATCTATTCATACCAGTTAGCAAAGTTCAGAGCAAAGTGTAAAAAGCCTAGCCAATTTGCTTTCAAAGCCTTTCATTTACCAGGTTTCTTGCTGTTACATACAAGACGTTCCTAGCAAAAGCCCATTCTCTGTCCGATCTAATGAGGCTGGGAGAGGATCAGAGACAGAGACACAGTTATATCACAGAACGTTACGTCCAACGCGTCTCTCTCTGCCTGCATCCCTGAGTCCATGGCCCTGCTCAGTAGGGGCCCTGTCTGGGTGTGAAAGCCGCCAACTGGACACACTGACACATCTGGAAGGATATGGGACAGAGGGGGCAAATGGAGCAGCCGTGGTGTGTTTGTCTGCGGGCGTGTACTGTAGACCCCCTAGGCAGGTCCACGACGTCACAGCCCTGACGGTCTCCGTGCTAACAAGTCTGCTAACGAGCAGAAGCAGGATAATCATCCCTCCGTCTCACACGGGTTGGGAGGGGAAGTAAGAGGGAGGGAAGACGAGGAGACGGTGGACAGGATGAAGGACTGGAGGGGGGTAGTTGAAGAAAAGGAGAGAGGGAATGAGGGAAGAAAGAATAAACAGAGCCGGGGAATCCCAAGTCCTGATAGGAAACCTAATAGGCTATTAGCATATCATGGAGACCATAATAGCATAGCATGGAGGCTAGCCATTTACCATAATAGCATAGGAAAGAGGCCAAAACCAGGCTGGGGCAGGTTTGGGGTCTCTGTCCATCTGGTCTGATGAGAAGTAGCATAGCAGGTGGGCTGGGTCTGAACTTGGGCCAGATAAGCCAGCTGTCTGCATTTCTTACTACTGGTCATTAAATCTGACTGCAGTCTGTATTCATCTAAGGCCAATATTCAAATGTTTCTGCTTTCATTTTTGTCTGGTGAGGTGGTTACTTGTGAACTTGGTCTGCAGCAAGCAGAAACAGAAGGAGTAAGGAGTAGGTCAGGAATGTCATAACAGGATAATAATAAAAACTTCTAAACACTACGGATGGTCATAATATTTGCCCCGGTACCATCATCAGATTTTTTTTATATCCTCATGTTGCTTGAAAAAGAACTGTCCAGCAGGTAACTGTTCTTGCAAGCGTTATGTATATTGTTCTGGAGTAAATATTGTATTATTCACTTGAAAGGCAATTTTACATGAACCTTTTCAAAAAATGAAAATTTCTATTTTGGTTTTATGGATGATCTTGCGGATTCCCCCTTGGGATTTCCCTTCTTTTAGATAATGATGTTTACTTTATTACTTCAAGAAGCTTGCGCTTACCTCACTGAACATATTGTTCATAAATGTCATCATCATATTCGTATATAACTGGGTGTTGTCTTGTAAATGTTATGCCTGTAGCCAGTTTGTCATTGTTAACAAGACTTTATTCTTAAATCGGGTAAGATTGTTAAATAAAGATTAAATAAAATGTAGAATTTCTACCACTCGTTTATTGAGCATAATTTTCTGGATAGCAACGGTAGGTTTTGACCTTTTCCCCCTGTCGGTTTTGCAATGCAGACAGTTTATGAGGCATATTCTATTGTTCCTAGCTCCCCAGCTATCTCACTCATGAAATCTTACAGCGTAGCAGTGTAATGGACAGAAAGAACATGGTGTACCTGAACAATGTCTCTCTCTGCATATCTTCCCCTGGACGAGATCCTTACTTCATCCCCGTCCAACTCGATCATTGCTGAGGACAAAAATCATGTTGTAGTCATCATCTGCCCAGTGGTTAGGAATGAAAGACTGTGTGTGTGTGTGTGTGTGTGTGTGTGTATGTATGTGTGTGTGTGTGTGTGTGTCTGCAGATTTTACTGTTCTGGTAGAGACAGAAATCCTCACCAGGGTAGTAAAACAAGAAACATCTTAATCTCTCAGGTTAAGTTCAAAATAAGAGTTATATTTGGGTTTAGTAAAGAATTTGGGTTAGGTTAAGGTTTAGGGTTAAGTTTAGGTTTGGGTTAAGGATTAATAGGAAAATAGTATATTGAATAGAAATATTTTTTTTTACATAAATTCTGTGTTTGGTGTAACAAAAGTTTATCTGGTCTTACCATCAAATTCTGCTGGTCCCACCCCCACAATGATGATTGACATAGGAAGACACGATGCCTGGAGAGATGAGCAAAAACAAATATTCCTCAGAAAAAAACAGTTGATTCCCAAATTCTCTTCAGTGTGTCTGTAATATAAAGTTGAGTCAGGATAAATATTCATAAGAGTCTGTCAGACTGTCTGGGAGAAAACTTTTATCATCGATATTGACTGATCTAGATCGTCGGGAATGCAGCTTGGATTGTAAAAAAAAGTTGATTCTCCGGGGTTCTGGGTTTGTTTGTTTGTGTGAGGGAGAGTACATGTGTGTGTAAATATTTCTGGAGTATGTGTGTAAAATGTAGCACCTTCTTGAGGGCTGTGTGGGACAAACACCTCTTGGAATTTGGGGATGACAGATAAACATGTTGCCAAGTTGTGTTTGTGTATACTTGCATGACTGTATACAAGCATGTGTGCTATGCTAGTCTGTGTGTATTTAAGAGCATTTGAATGTTTGAGTTTACCAGCTCAAATGAGAACAAGTCTTTGTAGTTTTAGTAAAAAATATATAAATGCCTTTAATAAGAAATGGTCTGGTTCCTGCGAGGACAAAGTACATTTTTGGCTTATAGTTTGGTTTGCATTCAAACATAAATTGAGTGTTTAGGTTAAATTAAGGATTAGGCACGGGTACATAAGATGTAAACAGTGGCGGACTCAGGTTGTCTGAGGGGCAGGGGGAAAAAAATTAACATACACTAGATTTCATATGCTAGTCTGGTTCATACGCCTGAAGGTACCACGTTCATCTGTACAAACAATAGTACGCTAGTATAAACGCCATGGGACCATACAGCCGTTATACTGCTCGGCAAGGAGACACGTTCCGTTTCCTAGAGATGAACATTTTTCGGTTTGAAAAGTACAAATCAATCCCAGAAGAACAGCAAAGGACCTTGTGAAGATGCTGGAGGAAACACATACAAAAGTACCTATATCCACAGTAAAACGGGTTCTATATCAACATAACCTGAAAGGCTGCTCAGCAAGGATGAATCCACTGCTCCAAAACTGCAATAAAAAGTCCGACTGTGAAATGCAACTGCACACAGGGACAAAGATCATACTTTCTGTAGAAATATTTGTCTGATGTTTTAAAAATTTAACTGGCCATAATGACCATCATTAGGTTTGGAGGATAAAGGGAGAGCCTTGCAAGCCAAAGAACACCATCCCAATTGTGAAGCACGGTGGTGGTAGCATCATGTTGTGGGGATGCTTTACTGCAGGAGTGACTGGTGCACTTCTCATAATGAGTAAGGAAAATGATGTGAATATTTTGAAGCAACATCTCAAGGCATCAGTCAGGAAGTCTAAAATGGGTCTTACAAATTGAAAATGACCCCAAGCATACTTCCAAAGTTGTGGTAAAATCGCTCAAGGAAAACAATGTAAAGGTACTGGAGTGGCCATCACAAAGCCCTGACCTCAATCCTATTGCAGAACGGATAAAGCGTGTGAGAGCTAAGAGGCCTATGTCAAGTTATGTCAAGAGTAATAGCCCAAAACTCACCGCTTATTGTGGGAAGCTTGTAATAGGCTACCCGAAATGTTTGATCATGGTTAAAATTTTAAAGGCAATGCTACCAAATACTAATTGAGTGTGTGTAAAATTCTGACTCATTGGGAATGGGATTAAATAAAATATAAGCTAAAATAAATCATTCTCTCTACTATTATTCTGCCATTTCACATTCTTAAAACAAAGTGGTAATCCTAATTGACCTAAGACAGGGAATTGTACTATGATTAAATGTCAAGAGTTGTGAACAACTGAGTTGAAATGTATTTGGCTAAGCTATATATAAACTCGTGACTTCAACTGTATATTAAGGAGCATAATCAGGGTAGGGAGATAGTCAGGGTGGTTGAATCAGAGTAGATATAAGTTAAAGATCTTTGCATAAAAATGATTAAGTAAGCTACCTAGCAAGGCATCCTCTAGTATGAGTTTATTGGCTCCGAACAGAAATGAAATTCAGGTAGAATTTCCTGCTGCCACAACAGTATTTTTAAAAGGATATATAAAAACAGAGGGCACCGGGAGGGTATTTTCCAGCATAGAGGCATCCCATGATGGCACACTGTCTTGAGTGTAGGAGCAGATAGAGTAGAGGCCAACACATTTTCTAGCATGTAGGGCAGCCTACATGGCACTGCATCACATTCCCTCCATTGAAAGGGCATCCACTAGGACACTTAATCACATTTCCTCACACACGGGCACCCACTAGGACACTTAATCACATTTCCTCACACACGGGCACCCACTAGGACACTTAATCACATTTACTCACACGCGGGCACCCACTAGG
>JACXGJ010001802.1:56070-76225 GCA_016801105.1 Esox niger
CACACGGGCACCCACTAGGACACTTAATCACATTTCCTCACACACGGGCAGCCACTAGGACACTGCATCACAATGGTTCCACTGCAGGGGCACCCAGAGGGCACTTAATAGAATGTATCCAATGGAAGGGCTCACATTAGGCCACTGCAGTGAATACAAAAAGTGGAAAACTTTTTCTTTGTCTCATTCTTTCATTAATCACAAAATCCTGGCATTCAAACAGGGGTGTGAAGACTTTTTATATCCACTATACATCATGGTTTCTCGCACGTTGGGGCACCCTAGAGAGCGCTTTATCATGTTTTCATGCACACTGGGATACCTTAGAGGGCACTTTATCATGTTTTATCTACCATAGGGGCATCCAAAGGGCACTTTTGCGGCATTGTTTTATGACATGATTCCACCAGTGGGTGTAAGAATAAATGTTAGAGGTCACTGATATTAAAGTTAGGTTAAGGTTAGAATGCATACTGTACATTAGATTGTTTTCTAGTCCCCACGAGAATAGAAATACACAATTGTGTGTGGTATATGTGTGTCTGTCCCCCATCTACATCTGCCTATGTGGAATTAGTTTGACAGATGTGTTAGCCCAGGGTTGCAGAATGATAGATGATTTCATCAGAATCTGGCTGGCTACTGTATGTTTTCTTAGGAAATTATCCTTACTCTGCCCTCTCTCTTTATATTGTGATGACTGGTCCCTCCTGACTACAGACATACAGATGTGATTTGCTCTTAGTGTGTAAGCCAGCCATCCGTTGACTAGGACCCTGGATTAATTACCATCCAGGTTTGGGACAACGCTCTAATTACGTTAAAGTTATTTAGCAAACACTTGTATCCAGAGAGACATAGAGTATTAAGTGCATATATCCTGGTGCCCTGTAGGGGAATTGAACCCGTGATCCTTGATTAGCATGTGTCATGGTCTACCGACTAAGCTACCCAAGTCCCTCTCTATGGCACTTTGAGCTGGCATAACCGTCCTGACGGTTGTCTCTGCCAGGGCAGAAACTGAGCCGTTTGACCGCCGTTATGGAACGAGACAATCCCCGCCTGGCCGTGGAGAGTCGTTGCTCTTACGTTGACGATGGACTCCTTGGTCTGGGCCATATCCGAGATGACTCCGTCGGTGATGATGAGCAGGATGAAGTACTGAGAGCCATCCTTCACCGACGCGGCGTACCTACAGGACAGAGAGACATGTGTCTTTGATTCTTAAAACCCTACATTATACCCTACTTTATTAACAACCCGCAACGTTTCAAACCCGGCACGAGCTGGCGGGTAAATTGTCACATCGTTTCCCTCCTTGTGCCTCTGACTGTTACCTGGACTGCTCGAACACATGCAACACGGATGGAGAGAGACCACGTGACGTCGGCGCCATTGGATATGAAGACAGAGCTGCACTGAACAGTTATTAAATGCGCAGGGAGCATGAGGCGACGGGACGGATCGGTTATTATTGAAATGCGGGGGCGATCGTAGAACACGAAGAAAAGACACAGAGAAAACGAGTGGATTACAGAGGAGGCTGCCATTACACAGGAGCAGCGTTTGGGGGGGGGTGGGTGAGGACATGGGGTGGTAAAGGGCGAGTGCTGGGGCGAGGGAGGAGATGGTGTGGGTGTGGCCCTACTGATCGCGGATTCTGACAGCCAAATACAAAAATATTGCTCTGCATTAAACACTACAATAACTGCCTTCAAGCAACAATGAACAGGCACACACATACAAATGTCTGTTCATCTCAAGTTTTTTCTGACAGCGTGGATAGTTCATTAAGGGGAAACTCATTATGGTTCAAGATAATTGTGTCTCTGTATGTGTATATCTGGTAAGCCTGCATGTCCTTGTGTGGGTGATGGAATATGCAGCCAATGTTCTCACACACAAACAGGTTAATTAAAAAACAGAATGTGACAAGACACAGAAACATTGATTTTTTTCCCCCTTTTTCACAGCTCAGAAACACCTTTACTGCGTTCAATTATAAAGTTCTACATAAGAATGTTGGATCGCTATCAACATTTGTTCTTAACAGTAATGATCTTTAAAAGATGTGAGCGCTTAGAACCCCCATTACACATTGTCCTGGGAAATCTAGTGTATGTAAGAGTTTAGAAATCTTTGTTACATTTCTGTAAGAAGTGTGTAGACTGCATCTGTTGCCTTTACGGCTCAGAAAAACAATTCATCAATCACAAGTTACATTTCTTTCTTATGGCCATACACACACACACACACACACACACACACACACACACACACACACATACACACCCACACCTCTCACTGAAACAAAACAGTGGGTCGATACACACATTCAGGATATCTTATTTAGTATTGATTTACTGAATGATGGCAGATGTCTCTGTAGAGTCAGGTATGCCTTGGAGGTTAAGGTGTGCATTGGAATTTGGTTTCAAATTCAATAAAGGTCGAAATACAGAAGTTGACCTGCATTCATTATTAGAAAGTGTGTCTGTGTTTCAAATGACACAAATTACAGAGTGAATACAAATTCATCCCAATACTGACAGGCAACATTATTGAATTACTTCACACTTTGTTTTTAATCAAATGACTAGATTCTTGTCCAGGTGGCCCCCAGGAGAACCACATTTCAGAACGCACAACACGCTAGACTCAGTCCACAACCACACTGGCTAGCACTCCCATCAGCTAAAAGCAAGAAGAAACTCTATTTGACATGCTGTTAGCAATACTGGACAACTGAGAAGTGGAGAAAAACATGGTCCTACAAAACCAAGTTGCTGTCGTGTAATGTTGGTGGACAGGATTTGGTGTAAGTAGCATGAGTCCATTGACCCATCCTGCCAGATGTTAACAGTACAGTTTGGTGACAGCGATGTAGTACCAATCCGGTGCATCCCTTCGCGGCTATAGTTAGCCCTTCGTCACATGGATACTTACAGTGTAAGCACGACAACGTCGCAAAGCACGTACGGTCTCAGAATGGTTCAAGAAACATAACAGCAAGTCCGGTTTAACTCAGTGGCCTGCACAGTCCCCAGACGTCAACCCAAGAGAGCACAGTCGGGATGATACAGAGCAGAATTTTTCACAGCATGAATGTACCGCTGTCCAATCTGCAGTAACATGCCATCAGGTCTGAATGGACCGACACACTTGTGGTGTTATTCCAACACCTTGCAGAATCCAAGCTTAAATAATTCAGGTTGTTTTGGAGGTAAAGCTGTCCAACTCATTACAGGATAGATGTACCAGGGTTCTAGACTAACATATTCCACTGGTGACACCAGTACAACTGAGTGTTTCAGTTGGTGGCAGCAGCATAGGATTTGGTCCCTAACACCCCCAAAAAATCTTGGAAGAAAAATAACTGTATTGGTCATTTTTTTGTACACATAAATAAAGGACGCAGTTGTCATAATTAATTCCTCCTAGGGAGGAGAGAAAGCGTGGTGGAGAGACTGGCTCGTGAAATGGTTTCAGAAAAACAATGACTCACATTAACATTTGAGCAAATCATGACACTTAGAAAAAAATCATGAAGAGTTTATTCATTTATGAAGGTCAACAGTAATGCGGCCAATTAAAAATGTAATAAAGTCAAGTGAAAAGGTCACAAAATGTAACGATTTGGTCACAGTCTGGAGCACTTTGTACCTGATATAGAAGTAGGAGCCAAATTGTTATTTTCTATATTTCAAATTCTTAACTCATGTGTGTGTGTTTGCACACTATTTGTCCTTGAAGTGCATACAGTATATCCCCCTCTATAGGCCTACATGTTCTAAGGTTGGGTTGGAGTGACAAGAATGGAAGCACACTGTCTTTTGACCTCGCTCAACCACGCTACCATGCTAATCGTGCATAGCACGATAAGTTGGATTTAAATACATCTTTTGGTTGCAAAAAAATACTAGATGTCATTGTTTTATTTTCTCTGTTAAAAGAAGATTGAATAAATTGATTCCTATTTTTCTACTACAATTCAAACTCTGGACATTGGATTTGTGTGCATCAAAACAACATTCGGCCTCAGTCGGTTGTGGCTAAAGGATCATAGGAACATATTACCATTTTATTTGCCAATTAGCCACTACAATAAGAAACAATGTTGTTATATTTAATTGATTTAGCTATTTAGCGGACAAATGTATATGTCATGAATTTAAGACACTATTCTTGCCATTCTGTGAAGATTTCCTTGGTCTTTTCAGTGATCTTCGTATGCAAAACATTCAGTAATCTGTTGAACCATCCCAAAAAATGTATTTTTATAATAAATTAAACACATGGTTTACAGTTTCAACTGAGGTGCCCTCTACCCCCCCCTCCAAACATTTGCAGCCAGCCTAAGCTTCGACTAGGCCGCAAAGACACTGTTCCCCATCCCCACCCAACACACCTGGCCACATGATTGATGACAGGTGAGAAGTTGGTTGGGCCGTAGAGGCAGACAGACTTTAGGCTCTGGTAGTACGCCTCCATAACTCCATCAATCCCTGTACAGTAGGGGTTCTGGGGGTTGCCGTTCTGGAAGGGACACAGGGAGAGGAAGGTGAGTTCTACAGATTTCATCTCATTAAAGGAGAAAAAAAGTTTAAGAAGTGTTCCCAGATTTCTGAATTACAATACGGTTGTAAAAGACAGTGCTTAATGAACTATGTTAAAAAGCAGCTTTCCTGTGCTGGAATTGTGTAGGCACAACCCAACAACAGAATGTTCTAGGCGTACACCAGACATAATGAACATATAACGAAGTATACCACTGATTAGCAAAATGATGAGAAAATAACAAGCATTTTGGAAACACTTGCTTATTCCCACATGGTTCCTTTTCCCATGGTCCTCCACTATCACGTTCCCAGAATCTCACACAAAATAATGAGGTGGCATGCCTAATTGTTTGTCTGATAAAGAGACTTGTAAAAGATTAAATGCCACCTAAATCACATTTTTATTTGTTCTTGAGGGATACATCTTGTTCATTTAATTTGATGGGGGGTTTATTATTTGTTAAACTAAAACATTAGTAGTATTACTCAAGTCACGACTGTGTCCTGAGGTTTAATGAGTGTAATCACAATCTTGATGAAAGAATCTGTTGAATTCTGTGGTTGAATTTTCGCAAATTCAAATTCCTCATTGTTATTATTACGGATATGGGTTAAATTTTTTGTTGAAATTTGTCTATGGATGTAAAAAGTATTTATAGAGTAAAAACTAAATTGGAGTCCATTTCATTGATTCATTAAAGTCAATAGAACAAAAAAATGGCTGGAAACAATTCAGATTAGTCAGGCTATAAGGCATATTGTCAAAATCTGTGCATTAGCCTAATTGAGCTAATTTAAATACGTCCACTCACCCATATTGGAACCAGGATGAATAGATTCCTACAAAACGTTACTGCTCCAAGCGTGCTCTGTTTAAGTTTGCATTTTAAGTTTTATTGCGAGCTGAGATTCTTTCACAGATTGCAAACACACAACCCTGTATTGCTCAAGTCAACTGATGAACATACACCCCCACCACACAGACACAGTCAACATGATGAAAATAGCTTTCTCAGATCATGTGTTCAGTTCATTATTGCTTTTGAATCCAGTAGTGACTAAACAAGGTTGGTTAATTTAAAAACATATGAGGTTTGTTTATGAGACTTTGCAGGTACCATGTACTAATAAGTGAAGGGCATATTACCAGTACTGTAGCTTAATAAGTACTTGTTGGAGACCATGATATAAACAAGTATATAAAATGATTTGTCTGTATGGAAAGTCACTTCAAAATAATATTTCTAATAGGGATGTCAGAGAACGAGAGTGGAGGATAAACAGTTCTCATCAATACGTCATTAAATAGCTACAGAACATCCCATGCTGTGTTCCTGTCTGATTGGTATCCTACTGGGTACAGAAAGGAGGGAGGGAGGGAATGTTAGTGATGGATGATTTTATCCTCCATGCCACTCAGTGGTTTCTTTTTCTCTACATGCCAGGCCATGGCATGCTAAACCTTTGCGATACAGACACTGAGCGAACAGAGACAGGCTGTGGGCGGCGGCCAAGAGCGCCAGAAGGGCGGAGTTGGCCCTGTTCTTTGAACCTAAACAGGCACATTGGTAGGCCTCATGCTGCTCCAAGCCAAATGGGAACCAACAGTGAACAGCAGTGAACAAACCAATCATGTTACATCCCATCTGGCCAATGAACCGATACATTTGGACCACCACACTTCTCTCTCTGGGGTGAGCCGGTGGGAAACCTGTCTGTCAGTGTGTCAGCTTGCCTCCAAAGCCCACAGCAGGGAACATCTTGTCTGGGTTTAGGGGTTAGAATTTAGGCGTTAGAGGTCTCTTACCAGGGCAAACTCATGCGAAACCCGCCCGTCAGGGGGCAGCTTGGCTCCAAAGCCTAGGGCGGGGAACATCTTATCACTGTCGTAGTCCTGGATGATCTCACCGACAGCCTTTAGAGCCATGGCATAGGCATTCATCTGGTAAGGACTCATGTAGTGGAGTGAGGTGGGCTGGGCGGGGTTGCCTGGGAAACAGATATGATAATGGTAAGTAATGGTGCAGAAGTAACAAGATACAGTAATGGAACAACAGAGCCAGAGAGAACAGTGCCTCAAATTGAACGCTATTCTCCATTTAAAGCTCTACTAGTCAATGCCGTTTCTGGTCCAAAGAGTGGTATTATATGTGCAATAGGGTGTTTATGTTTTGGCCACACTGAGAGGGGATCTCAACCAATACGGAGATACTTTCAGACAGCGTTGTGAGTGTGTATCAGTCAGGGCAGTGTTCAATCTATTTGATGGCCTTTTCTTCTCTAGATGACTCAAGGTTGTGGGTAATGAGCAGTACCATAGAATCGCTATGATTATGGTAATAAAAGCATTATTAAACACATATTCATGACAGCAGCTTCTCCTTATCATATCCTAGAATGGATCTTGTCAAATGAAACCAACAAAGCAATAACTGTCAGACTTATAGGTGATCGGCGAGCCTAATACAAAATGAAACCATCTCGTTATGATATGCTGGTATCAGTCAATCTCATTTTAATGGGCAAGGGAAGTGGATAAAGGGCAAAAGCCAAATAAAGCCACTAAAGAAAAAGGAATACAAATGAATGAATGGCTTGTATAAACATCTCATCATCTGTTGGGGTCCTGCATGTAGTTTCAGTTAATCACTATCAACCATGGCCAAAAAAAGAGATTAGATTCAATTTTATTGTCACTGAACAGTACAAGTAGAGTACAACAAAACGCAGTTAACATCTACCCAAAAGTGCAAATAGAGGAGTGCAGAAAATGTACAAGTAATTACAAGTTTTAAGTAATTGTATATTACCAGTGGAATGTGTAGATGAGCAATAAAAAATGTGCAATAAGCCAAATAGAGGGCAGAAATTGTACAAGTATTAGGTATAGTGTATGTTACAAGTGGGGTAATAGTTGGTACAAATGGTAATTTCAAAATGGCATTCAAGATGTGCAAATGAGGCAAATAAAGGAGTGATGTATTAGGTTGCATGTGCACCCAAGAATAGTGCTGGCCATTCAAGGCTTCATTAGCGTTTAGCAGCAGGATAATACGCTGACATTACTCAGATTTCCTTTACCACAATAAAAGTCACCATTGAAATAATATTGAAGGCAATATAGTTAACAATCTAGTCTGTGAAAAAGAATAGATAAGAATAACATTGGAGCGGACAATAAACATGAAAATGTACAGACTAGATTTTTAACTAAATTGCCTTATATATTTCAATGATGGCTTTTATTTTGAAAAAGAAAATCAGAGATAGCACTGTCAGCATAATATACTCCTGCTGGAAGAATGGTAATGAAGCCTGAAATGGCCATCACTACCAGAGATAGAGATAGCAGATAGCAGCAATGAGGTCCCGAGGTAGATATGCATGTGTAACAACTGTAAAAATGCAAGCGCCATTGCAATTCTAAATGTGCAAAGAGGCAAATTGAATGTACAAGGTGTATGTGTAAACGAAATGCAGGGATAGTGGCAGTGAGGTTCCTGGGGTAGACACATACTTGTAACAACTGAAAACTTTCATTATTAGGCATAGTAAGGCGCTGTCAGAGTAGTACAATGGAGTTTGAAGCTGGACATACGCTCTACCTCAGTACCATTGATGAGGACTAGTGCGACACTGCAGTCTTTTGACTTCCTGTAATCCACAATGATCTCCTTGCTTTTCTTTGCGTTGAGGGCCAGGCTGTTGTCAGCGCACCATGCCGCCAGGCACTTGACCTCCTCCCTGTAGGCTGACTCGTCATTGTCACTAATCAGGCCTACCACCATGGTGTCGTCTGCAAACTTGACAATAGTGTTGGAACTGTGTTCAGGAACATTTGTGAAGACGAAGTACAGTAGAAGGCTCAGAACACTACCTTGTGGAACACCAGTGTTCAGGATCATGGTGAAGGAGGTGAGGTTGTCTGACAGACTAGGGTCTGTTGGTTAGGAAGATCAAAGTCCAGTGCCATACAGAGGTGCTGATCTCCAGGTCATAGAGTTTGTTGATCTGCCTAGAGCGGATGACCATGTTGAATGCTGAATTGAAGTCTATGAATTGCATTCTCACTGAGATGTTTTTTCTCCAGGTGGGTCACGGCAGAGTGTAGAGCTGTGGAGATGGCGTCCTCTGTAGACCTGTTCGACCGGTAGGCAAACTGGTAGGGATCCAGTGTTGCATCAGGCAGGACTTAATGTGGGCCAGAACTACTTGATGATTGTGGGGGTGAGTGCGACTGGTGGGAAGTCATTCAGGCTAGACACGGTCGACTGCATCGGCACAGGCACAATGGTTGTGGTCTTGAAGCATGCTGGGAAAACCGCCTGGGCCAGTAACATGTTAAAGATGTCGGTAAACACCTCAGCCATCTGGCCAGCACATGCTCTGAGCACACGCCCGGGGACGCAATCAGGACCTTGGTGTGCATTCACCCTGCTCGGTACAGACGAAACTTCTGCAATGGATAGTCTGGGGGGGACATCTGGGGGGATTTCAGCTTTAATGGCTGGCTCTTTGTTGTCCCTGTGGAAGCGTAAGTAGAACCTGTTTAACTCGTCGGCGAAGGAGACTTCGCTGGCTGTGGGGGTAGGGTCATCAGTGATGGCTTGGATGCCCTGCCACATGTGTCAATGTTCGGAGTTGTTGTGCAAGTGTTCCTCGATCCGCAGTTTGTGGTCATTTTTAGCCATTTTGATGCCCCTTCTGGCTTCTGGTTGGGGAATATCTTTATTAGTTTGTGAGTGGTGACATTGCTATGACAGATGTTGATGTAATCCAGAATGGAGGAAGCATATGTTTCAATGTCTGTAGGGGAGTCAAGGGTGGCTTGAGTGGCAAACAAAGTCCAGTCTGTGTGTTGAAACTGGTGCTGTGAAAGTGAGTCTGACCCTTTCGGTCACACGGTTTCAACTATTTAATGAGGGTAAATACTTGTGATCTGAGTGACTTTAAATCTATTTCAGTCAACCCAAAGAAAATGTTATTCCCAAGTGCCAATTCAACCACTGTCAACCACTGTGACTAAATGTCCTGCAAAAGAATGGCGTTGTATTCACTTTAACCTCATCTCTTGTACTGCATCCGATTTTAACCATGGTGGAGTAGGCAAATTTCAATTGCATATACTTAAAGGTGGGGCATTACGAGATGTGTCCAATGACTGTGTGCATGTGTTGCTTACCGTTGGAAGCGGTGAAATCAATCGCCACCGTGAAATTAATCTGGGTCCTGGAAAACAAAAGCAGGTAATCCGTCATTTACCATACATCAGCATACACTCACACAAGCACCCAGCCACCTGCTCTCACAACATGGGCCTGATAGAAAAAAACTGGATGTTCTGTATATCACGACTCAAACAAAAAGGAAAGTTGAAACCTCTCCTGGTCCTTGGTACCTGACAAAAATAAATACAACATAATTAAATATAAAACCAGACCTGCTTGCCTAATCCTTCTGTACTTATTTCCCAACAGACCAACAAGAGTTTAACACACAATGCTGCCTCCTGCCGTACCTCAGGTCACAGCGTCTTTTACACATTTCACAATCTACTGCATTTAAACTGATGGCATACTGTAAGCAGCTATTCGCCCTGTCACAATGTGAGAACACGTGGTGTACACGGCACAGCCCACAGACACACGTTAGCGCAGCCAACCTGAAAAAAAGCCTCTTTACTCAGTGGAAGGGTGTGGAAGTACCAGACCAGGGCTCGTTTCTCTCCCTGGGATCCAGCCACTCTGCCTGGGTTAGCTGCGGTTTAGGCCAGGCTCGGAGGTTGGAGGGGGGTATGGATCGATAGGGCCCTAGCCTTGGCCTTTGTGCTAATCCAGCCCACACAGATACACAGAGCCTGGCCCTACTCCTGAGAGTGGACAGGGTGGGTGGGAAGCAATGCCTGAAGTATGGAGCTGTCACCTCATGTTAGGCGAGAAGCTTCATTAGGGCCAGGAGTGGAGGAAGGAGCAGAAAGAACTGAGGAACATTGGAATCATACCTCCAGAGTTTAGTCAGTAATCCAATCACTAATTTACAGTAACGTGAGTAAATGCTTCCAAGCCTTTTATCAGTTCAGTTTGTAACGAATATCAATGGGCAATTGGATGTCAATGTGTAAGTTATATGCCCCTCTGTCCTGCATTAAATAAAGATAAACATTACTAAACTGCAATGTAACTCATGTTAGTTTCAACTTAGTCATCCCCCCCATTGTATAATTCAGTGCCAAGATGTTCCACTCAATATTTAATGGCATATGTACACTGCAGAAGACTGTTCAGAGCGCACAGAAGTAGTTTAATATTCAGAGATAGGAACCAGAGACAAGCCTGCAAGGACAAGAGGCGGTCAGGAAACAGTGGTGTATTGGCTCATATCTGATACAGCTTTATGTACCAGAAGAGGCAGACAGACTGGGGCCAAAAAGCCTGAATTATGGATGTCTCCTCACACGCACGCTCGCACGCGCGCACCTTGCTAAGCGTGTGAGAACTGACAGAAACAGGGCGAGAAGAAGAGAGGAGAAAGACAGGAAAGAGAGATATCTGCAGAGCAATATACTCTATGTCCCATCTGCAATGAAATGTTCTTCAGGTATTTCCATATAACTCAGACAGCATAAAACAATGTAGCTCTGAGTTAGATGTCTCCAATGTAATTATATTCACATAAGAATGCATGGGTCTCCCTGAAAAGGTCACCTGTAGCTTCGGCACCATCAGGTTAGAGTGAACCATAAACCCATTTGCTCCAGGTGTTGCCCTTAGCGATGCACGTTCCAGGACAACTAGCCAGCCCGTTTGACTCAGCTCATACCAGAAAAGCCTCTCCTCCAACAGCCACAGAGGGAGGGAATTTGACTATTAACCCGGTCAACTTTGCTTGCCTTGAAATGTTATCTAAAAGCAACATTAAAGTGACATATGAAAAGCCAGTTCTTTCTGAGGGAGTCCTTTTTTAAACAGAAAAGCAGAAAATCTAAAAGTAAGGTCCACTGTGAGGACTTTGTAGCAAAACCATTTCATGGCTAACTCATTGCAACCACATGGGAAGAATGTCAGCCAACAACCCCCCCTTCTCCTTCTCACCCCTAATTTAATCTCTTCTCCCTGTTTTCTCTTCACCCCCAATTGAATCTCTCCACCCGGTCTTCTCCTACTCACCCCAAATTTAATCTCTCCTCCCTGTCTTCTTCTTCTCACCCCTAAATTAATCTCTACTCCCTGTCTTCTCCTACTCACCCCTAATTTAATCTCTCCTCCCTGTCTTCTCCTACTCACCCCAAATTTAATCTCTCCTCCCTGTTCTCTCCTTCTCACTCCTAATTTAATCTCTACTCCCTGTCTTCTCCTTCTCACCCTAATTTAATCTCTACTCCCTGTCTTCTCCTACTCACCCCAAGTTTAATCTCTCCTCCCTGTCTTCTTCTTCTCGCCCCTAATTTAATCTCACCTCCCGGTCTTCTTCTCACCCCTAATTTAATCTCATCTCCCGGTCTTCTCCTTCTCACCCTTAATTTAATCTCTCCTCTCTTTCTTATCTGCTCTTCCTCCGCAATCTGATTGCGGAGGAAAGATTTACAACCATCGTCCCTTTAAGCCCACTTGAAGAAAAAAAAACATGTCAATCTCACTGTTTCCCCATGTCAAATAACAAAATGGGGAAGAAGAAGTAGGTCATACATGAAGTACACAGACCCGCCCTGACTTGTGTGTCTATCTACTGCATGACCCCCAGGTGATCAAGACAGCACCATTCCCCACAGCTATCCATTTATTTCCATCTGATCGCCTCAAGGCAGACAGTGGAAACAATCCCCAAGCAGCCACGGAGCCAGCTGATGAACATTCCACAGAAGAATAAAAACAACTGGGAACAACAGAAAGACAGAAGGAACTTTGTGTGGAGAGATAAAAAAAAACATACCCGCGCGTGTGTATTTGTGTTTTAAAAGATAATACCAGCGCTATTCCTGCTGGTGGGAAATAATGGCCCTAAAGAGAACATTTGAAGAAGGGGATGTACTGCATGCACTGAAATGGAGGAGTGGAGAGAGCGAGATGAAAAGGTAGGGAGAGGTAAAGTGAGATGTAGGTTGGGTTAATTAGAACGGGGAAAAAGGAAAGACTGAGATAGTAGAGAGGCAAGAGATAGAGGAGATGGAGTGTGAGAGAGGTTGGCCGGTTTAATTAGAACAGGGAGTAGAGAGGAGGGGAAAGACCGATATGATGTGAGATGCCTCTTGAACAGCTGGGACTCAGAGAACGATCCATTCCTATTGTTGTAGCCCAGGGTCCTTCAACAAGCCTGACTCAGCTGGGCCCTGGTATTGGATGACAAACCACAAAATTGGGCTAGCTCAGGAACAACTCAGCCTTCAAAGTTCACTCATAGAATACGATTACAGTGCATCCAACAGAAACTTGCAATAACTAGAAGGGAGATACACCTCCCTGCTCGGGAAGAGATCAAAGCAGAAGGCCAGAGAAGTATCCCTCGCAGCACATTTCAGTCATCGAGTCGACGCTCTTATCCAGAGGGACTTTGAGTTAATATATTCATCCCAAGATAGCTAGGTGTGAAAACACAAACAGATATAATAAGTACTCAGTGGTAAAAGAAATAAATAAACACAAGTATTAGTTATGGAAAGGTAAGGGGGGCTTGAGCTACTTTAGATACTGAAGTGGTTCCAGAATTGTTCCAGATAGGCACTCTGCTGTCCTAGCTTCAAGGGGAATCTGGTTCTATCATTAACGTGACAGGACAGAGCAGAACTTTGACTGGGCTGAATTGGTGCTGCCTTCCCATAGAGGGTATATAAAGAGTCCTGATATAAAGTAAACTATAAAGAGTCCTTAAGTGGCAGTACAAAGAGCTTGGGTGGGAATGTGGTGTATCAGCATTGTCTTAAGGTAGGTATGGGTGGTCCCACTTGCCACTTGGTGTCAGGGTCTTGAGGTGAATGCAAGCACCAGTTGAGGGCCAGCTGTGCGAGTTGCGCAGAGAGCTGACGAGGGCGGTTGACATTAGAAGGTTGGACACCAGGCAAGTTAAGGGATCCTGGATATGTTGCAGGGATTTAAAGGCGTGACCAGACTGCTTGGTTCAAAGAAGCAATCAGCTGTCAGGTGTGTAAGCACAAGTCGTTGACTGGACATGGCTGGACAATATCCTCAGGACAGCCTACTTTTCCACTATAGGAGAGAAAATCCACAGAATCCCACACACCATTTTCAAGTCAAACCAATTCTAATAAAAACGGTTCGCTTATGAAGTGTCCTTTCCCTCGAAACGCAAGTTGTTGCGACGTAGGGCGGCGCCGATTCCATATCAAGTGTTGATGTCTTCCTCACCGGCAGCTGTAGAACAGTCTGAGGTTCTGAGGTCCCACAGAAAATCCTTCCAGCTTTCCAATACGTTAGTTCTGTCTTCACCACTGACTGAGTGTGCAGACGGTGGTGACTCTTTTATTGGTGACGGTGGACAACGGACAACGCGAAGCTCTCTACTCGCTCAACTTAAGCCCCTTGCAATGTGGATGGGGGTGTCCTCCACCTTGCCATTCCTGTCCTCCGTGATCAACTACCGGGTTTTTCAATTTGGAAGGAAAACATTGAGTTGAGGACGAGCATGGCGGACTTGCCATTTTGTACATACCCGGCTAGACCTTGACATTTTTAAATGAGTAATTTTATATATTTAAAAAATGCGTAAGTACTTTTTATGACATTTGAATGCATGTGCCTTCAAGCTTGTAGTTGGTTTTATAGGTGGACAATCAAAGCTGAACTAGTGGCATCCTGGTCAAATAAGTGCAATATTTACTGCTACACTAGCAACTAGATCAGAGTTCACAAACTCAAAGTGTGATGGAATCCATACACAGAATAAAAATGTTGAGAGATGAAAATCTCACAAGAAAGGGCTACAAAATACTATAGGCTGTTGTTGACCCGGAATGTGGTTCAGGATAGTACAACGCATGTTAACAAAGGCCTTCAACACAATGAAATGATTTAGCAGGCTACCATAAGGTATTGAAATACAGTAGGCTATATTCAGTATTATAACAGCCTCTAATAATTTTTTAAAGGGTGATGAAGAAAATGAAAGATGTTGGACAGAGCATGACTAGAGCTTTTGGTAAAGCGGTAATAGAATAGGAGAGATGGCCTACAACTCACTTCATTATACCACTCTCAGCTCCATTATACCATAGTACTGTGGCTTCACCTGTTTCCACTGCGGCTCCTCTGTGTTCATACACACTCAGGTTCAGGCCTGAATTATCAATTTACAGTGTCAATAAGAATAATGGATCCGCTTGCATTAGAGCAAAAATCCCATGAAGTAAATGATAGAGGTAAATGGCACTGTGATTTCACTTGATTATTCAGTTTAGAGGATTGTTCTCCACCACAAAATGTCTAGGTGAAATATCCACCGTTCCCCACTGGGGTCAAGTGGACCTATTCTTAAAGGATTTAACCTCCCAATTTGGACTGTCATCTATGAAATTCCTTTGTACCCGAGACAAATATTTGACTTCGCAAAGTCATAATACCCACGAAACAATAAAATGTAATGTATTAATTTGTAATGTAATTAATGTAATTAATTCATTCTTTCTTGGCTGCGGAAAACAACAGCGAAAAGTTACTTTAGATCCTTGTGCTGGTTAATGGTTGATAATTTCCGCACATAAGAACATCTAGCAATGGTCAAAGTAATCTGTGTTGTTCAGCCTTTGAGCCTCAAAGAGAAATCACCCTTATTTTCATGGGCCTGAAAAAGCTGGTTTCTAAATGAAAGTTTGAAGTGACACAAAACATAATGGGTGTGACTATTCCAGTACCAGGTGATAATAATAATAATAAAAAACATTATTTGTTTCATAAGTTTAAGAAAGATGTAAAAAGGATGCATCCTTTCAGTTTTTTTATTTATTAACTATTGACCCAGAACTAAGTAAAACTTACAGTAAAGGGACAACCAATGAACATATGAGAAAAAGGTGAGGCATGTTTAATGCAACTTAAAATAAGCACGAGTTGAACAGAAAAGTTAAATCCATTTTGTTTCAAACGGCCATGATTCCTTTGCATACAGTGACTGGAATTGATAAACAGTTAATGGAGGTTTTAATACCCTTGGTATGTGTACACAGCTGAATGCTGCTTAGGAAAATACTGGGCTTTTACAACCCATTCCCAATACTAACTCCAATGCTAATCCTCCTAGCTTTTATCCACTGACATTCACAGGCTACTAGGCTAATGACAATGTGCTGTTAGTCTCCAACAATGGCTGCTATCACTATGAACCTGTAAAGAAGGGGGCTTCAATAGCTTCTTGGATAGTAAGATGAATCTCTGTACAGGTTCAAATCCAAATCAAATGCAGTGTAGAAAGGGGGAAAGGGAGAGAAGAGGACACAAGGGTGGACCAGAAAATAATATAAACAGGGATTTTATGGACTGAGTTTACTAAACGAACATGCTCCTCCTCAGCAAACCAGCCCACTGCAGTAGAAAACACAAGGGGCTTTGAGAAGACTGTGTGAGGAGAGTTCACCAACACTGAGCCCATTGAAATAAGAGCTCTACTGGTCCCTATAGTCCATTTAGGTTTCAAACAGCAAAAACATTGCTTTCCACTTCATTTAGCAAAAAATGTCAGAGTACACCACCCAGCCCTTACCCTATCCAGCACAAAATATTTAAATGATTAGTCATGAACATGGTTCTTGTTTGGCAAAATTCAGAAAGCTTTTTAAATCTAGACTCCGCAGAACAACTGATATTTTCATGAGCTTTAGGTCAAAAAGTTGTCTTCCTCCTACACACCTGCCTCAAGTCTCAGTGTGCACGACCACTGACCTGTACTAAACTAGCCCAAGGGCCATTCATTACATATATGCAAGTATGTAGATATTAAAGACACCCACAGAGGCCATTTAGTGATGTTCACACTTCCACTTCACTGTTGCCTGCAGCCATTGTTTTAAACACTGCCATTTATCCATCCACATATTACCCAGTCTGCCATTCTGTTCATATCCTATTGATTGGTGGAGAAACTAAACATAGCTCTAAGCTCTCTCATGAAAAGGTCAGATGTCCTGCTGTATGTGACGAACGAAATATCCATACCACGCCCATATAAGCTCAGTCTCAGTGACCAATGGAGAGGTTTATATTTCGGCATTCATTCTTCCACATTCTTCCTGATTCCACATCACATGTACTGTCAGGTCAGACTGTCAGAGAGGCAGTCTTATCATGTTTTCTGACAGGTGAGAGCTAGTCAGTCTTGGACGATTCCATCGGCTGGCTTCTGTGGGACTTACTGCTTTGGTTCATGGCATCTGTCATGGGTTCTGAGTACCCTGACTCTTAGGAGCATTCAGGCTGCTTCCCTTTCTCTCTCAATGTTGTTGTATTGAAGACTTCATTAATAAATGAAGACATAATCAAACATGTTTTCCCATGAACCTACACAGGACATCCCATAATAAAAAAGAGAAAACAAGTTTTTAGAAATGGTTGCCAATTTACCGGAAAGTTAAAAATGAAATATATCATGGATTCATATGTAGACAACCTATTTGGTACTTGGTACAAATGCCGCTGGCTTTGTAATTTTGTGTAAGCCTCTACTAGCTTTACAAAACTGGATTTGGATAGGTTCTAACAGTCTTCATTGGAGATCCACTCAAGCTCTGTCAGACTGGATGGGCATCATCTGTGGTCTGGGATCTTCAGGTGGACTCACTCAAGGACATTCACAGACCTATCCAGTAGCCACTCCTGCATTGTCTTGGTTTGTGTGCTTCGGGATGTTGCCATGCTAAAAGAAAAATATCGGCCTAGAATCTAATTTAGACATTGCTCTCATAGCCCTTTGGGCGGCATGTCATAAGCCTTTAACCCAGGAGTGGCTTCTGAAATACCAGTCCACCATGAAGGCCTGAATGCTGGAGAGCAGCAGAGAATTGTCTTTCTGGCAGGTTCCCCGACCTCTGCAGAGAAATTGAAGCTCTGTTAAGTGGACTTGGGTTGTTGGTCACCGCCCTGCCCGATTCCCTCTTTCTCCGGTTACTTAACTTGACAGACGAACAGCTCCAGAAAGAATTTAGGTGGTTCCAAACTTCTCCCGTTTTACAAGGAGAAGATTCTTGGATCTTTCAATACTATACAATTTTTTATGACTTTCCTCAATTCTTTGCCACGGCCCTATTCTACCCTTGGCTTCCTTATATAAACAGGTGTCTTCCTTTCTAAATCATGTCCAGTTAAATTTATTTGCCTCTCCAAGTAGACGCCTATGAAGTTCTACAGATAAATCAAGAATGATGTAAGAACATGGGACACATCTTAGCTTAAATGTCAATGAAATAAAAAATAAGTGAAGAGGTTTTATCTTTTTCACTATTGGGTTTATTGTGTAAATTGGTGTCAATATATTCACAAATATATTTGATAAATAATGAATTCAGACAAACACAACAAAATGTGAAGGAAGTGAAGGGTTCTGAATGCTTTCCAGAGGCACTGTAGCCTCAGGAGAAATTCGCTCTTCTTCTGGAGGCGACTGGCTGATGCACCTTGTACTAACCAGACTGATTCCTGTTGGGCTTTATCTGAGACTGCTCTCTAGTTTTTCCCCCACCTTTTACGGTCAGGCCTTCAAGGACTTCAAATGGCCTTTCTGTCCCTCATTCCTTCAAATACCCTCGAATTCTCTCTCTCTCACTCTCCCCCTCCAAGTTCGATCTATGCCATGGAGTGGTAGCCTGACTAGCCTACCCCTGCAAATCTAAATGAAAGTCAGAAAGTGCGTGTGGGCAAACCACAGGACACACACAGCAATCCCAAGACACTCCACACAACCACTCATGCCCATTCAGCCCTCGACAAGAAGGCCTGAATAAACGAACACACACAGGATGGAATCATACACGTGTACGCATTCATATGAGGATGTACAGAACCAGCACAGACACACAAGCACACGTGTAAATGGAAGCACAGATGTTTTCAAAATGACGACAGGGAAAACATCACCGTGAATTACATTTTTTTTGTTTAACATTATATTTGCTTAACAGCTTGGGGACATTTTTGTCATCCTTTATATCAGTGTTTCCCAATCCTGGCCCTCAAGACCCAAAGGGGTGTATGTTTTTGTTGTTGCCCCAGCACTCACACACCTGATTCAAATGAAAAACCTGATGAGAGGTTGATTACGTCCATCAGGTGTGTAAGTGGTGGGGCAACATTTAAAACAGGCCTGTGAGTGCTACGGCAAAAACAAAAATGCGCAGCCCTTTGGGTCCTGAGGACCAGGATTGGGAAACACTGCTTTATATAGTAAAACTAGGTCCATAACACACACACAGACACTTCACTCTCCTTTGGTTCCCTTCCACCAAAACATCATAATAGTCCATCGGTCCTATATCAACAAATAGGTGGATGCAGGAGTGAGAGATTCTCGCTCTCTACAGGGATAGAATGCAGTGCCACTCACCCTCCTTTGATGTAGTCCAGGAAGGTTACCTCTATGTCCACCAGGAAAGAGAGCAGTGTTACCTGGAGACAAAACAGAGATAATATGACCACAGGTTGTCAGGCACAAGCTGCACATTAAATAACATGACTAAACCATGCTCACATGAATGTGTTCCTAGAGTAAAGAACATGACTAAACCAAGCTCACATCAATGTGTTCCTAGAGTAAAGACAATGATTACACCAAGCTTCCAATCAGTTTCTTCCTTTTCTGTTTTACATGCAAAATCCAAAGACAATTTACAGATATCAGACATTGACATACCGTTCCAGAGTTCAGGTATTTTTTCTTTTTTCCTTTCTTCTTTGGATTGACCACCTGTGATGAACAGAACAGCCTTATTACAACTCAAACATGTGCGTGGAGGGACTGATTAGAATACAGAACTCCACAAAGGGCAATGGATCGATAAAGTTCCTCCAATAGGCCACACACACAAACATGCGCACACACTAATTCTCTCTTTTCTGTTGTCAGGGTCTGTCCAGAATTTAGAAGTACTGCCTCCTTTCAAATACTCACTTTGACTCTCATTCCCTCTGACACGCTCTCTGGGACTCTCTTGTCATTTGACACTCTACATGCCATACTCCACAGAAATGCCTTCTAATCGGAAGTCATTCAGGTTGGGAGGAACACTGTACCATTTCACAATGGCAACATGATCCTTTTTTAGTGCATTAAAAACAGTAGAGGCTGGATCCCTCAGCACAACGTGGACGCAAGGAGGAGCCCTCGAGTGAATGCCGAGCAAGAAGGACGGGCGCTGGGCGATGTTGAGCAGGATTGCAAGCAAGACAGACGGGCGCTGAGTGATGTTGAGCGGGATGCCAAGCAAGACGGATGGGCGTTGGGCGATGTTGAGCGGGATGCCAAGAAAGACAGACAGGCGCTGAGTGATATTGAGCAGAATGCCAAGCAAGATGGACGGGCGCTGAGCGATGTTGAGTGGAATGTCAGCTGGGACAGACAGGTGCTGAGTGATGTTTAACGGGATGTGAGCTGGGACAGACGGG
>JACXGJ010001803.1:0-76248 GCA_016801105.1 Esox niger
CTCCATCCAGGACTGCTACATCTCCATCCAGGACTGCAACACCAGGCATTGTGAGAGGAAAACCCCAGTACTACCACTTGGCAAGCAGTACTAGTGTATCATAACCTGACAGAACGCTGTATAACTTTCCCCCTCAGCCACCGTTACAGATGACAGCAAAATGAATACTCAATTACTATCCAAATAGACGCCCTTCCTCCTTTTTATCACAAACCCTTTTAGTATTGATTTTATGCATACACCTTGGATTCTACCCACCCATCCAGTCACATACACATGCATACTTATGCTGTACACACACACACACACACACACACGCAGAAATTCATATATGCTACTTTTATTGTTCATGTCACCTGTTGCCCAGTCACCATACTCACACCAACTCCTACATTAACCTCAACTACCTCCTACCTCTGGCTGCACATCAACTCAGTACAGGTAGTCCATGTATTGTATATAGCCAAGCTTATTATTATTATTACTACAGCTTACTACAATTATAATAATTATTATTGTTCATTCAGTCTTTACATATTCATTGTGTTACAATTCTTGTTTATGTTTCTTTATTTTTGTTGATTCCTATCTCCTTCTTTCCTTTTTGGAATAGGGCCCATAAGTAAGCATTTCATCTACAGTCTACACCTTTTACTTACAAATGAATGGTGGCTAGTGTGTTCCAGGAAATACACTTCAAAAGGTCTTGCCATATTTGTAGATGAATTCAATGAACCCAATATATTTGCAACTGGATTTTCACACAGATTTTTCTCTTGGTTTACAAAGGCCAACTTGGACGCATTGTTCCAATAGACTACCAGGGCATTTGCACAGATGTGTTTGTGAACAAGATTATCTTTTCACCTACATTGCTTTGCTTGCCTGCTGACATTCATCTGTGTCTTGGAAATGGGACAAGGGGTCCTGGTCAAATTGAATCTTTGGTAGCAAGTAGAATGTGCAGGTGTCAACATCACCTGCATTCAGAGGTTCAGTGAAGTTCTGTTTGAGGTAGTAAATTAGTTGTGTTTAAAAGACTTAACTGGCAACACTGCTGCTAGAAGGTTTCATTGACTTCTATAAATAACAACAACTTACCCTAGGTTAAGTATGTTTGTATATAAATAAAAGGCTGGAGAGTTACAGTGTGATTAAATTAATTTATAAATTAGCCTGATTCACCTCTGCACAGCTGTTCATTTCTGAAAGCAGCATAGGCTGGCTACACTATAAGATTAAAAGGGTTCACCTTGATTAATCCATAATTGAACATGTTATTGCCAACCCATATTGTGTTAATGTAAGGTAGAGACATTTATGTAGAAACAAAGAACACTGACCTCTATGTCTCCTTGAGAGGAGTAAACAAGGTATCGTTCTCTTCAAGACTGAAAGATCTTGGCAACCGCTCTTCCTTGTATGTCATACCACTATGTATCCTACTTCACTGGGTTACGTCTCACCTAGAAGAAAAACAATGAAACATGAGCTTCAAATATTTATCCCCTTCAGAAAAGGGAACACAAAGTAGAGGTAAACAGAAAGGAAACTTCTGCTGCTCAATTAGGGAATGGACCACTACATGTAAGGTGGTTTTAGGATAAAGAGTTCGGTTTGGTCTGTCAATCTGCCAATTAAGCAGTGCAAGGAGCCTAAAGGAAATGCAATATATATCCATTATGGTGTTCACATGGAGCAGCGAAGCTAAGAGGCTCCCTCCCCTGCAATTCATTATGCCGATATGCAATCCTTCCCTTGGGGCTGAGCCAACGCTATTGCACAGCACCCGCCGTATCTCATTTCGTCTGCTGAAATCACAATCTTTGAAACTCAAGGAGAACTTGCGGTCTTTCACACTCACTCTCCTCCCTCACAGATAAGGTTCCGTTACACCGATGCCAAGTGTTCACAATACCCCCACCCACACACTATATTATAGGATATTGGCCGAAATGCACATTCAGTCACATTTCGTAATTGTTACCACCAGTCATATTCGTCTTGTTTTTTTTAGAAGATTTACAACCATGTTGTCACTATCCATCTCAGTGTAGTTTACAATGCAGCAACTTAGCTGCAAGAATATGAATATACTGTATCTGCATACATGTATTGTTGGTTCTGCACAGTCGAGAAAATAGTTGGCTTTTTTCGGCATCTGCAGCTGAATCATATTCACACACCCTGAAATTCAAGCCGTAGTGAGACAAATATTCCGATGGTCTTGCAGGAAAAATGTTTACTGCATACATTTTGCATAACTCTGAGACTTGATTACTTTGCATTGGTGCGCAACACGATGGAAATAAACACAGAGGAAAAGGGAAACACAGGCAGGGTAAAATCTTTCTTTTCTGCAACTAATTTTTCATTGCCCATTGAGACTTGAGCTATGGAGCAGAGTCGTTTGTGTACATCATTTAACAACTCGGGAGCCCCAATGCAGATGTATGATGTCATTTGAGCGTTTTAATAGATTTACAACGCCAGCGGGAGAGAGATGGCTAGACGAAACCGACAGAATGAGGAAAAAAGAGGAACAAAAACAGGCTTCGTATAGCAGTACTTTTAATGTGAAAGACTAAATGAGTGCTCAAATATAAAACATACATTCATAAATCTAACAGTGAACGCAGCCAGAACTAATTACAGCTTGTATGTCATCTTCTAATTGTCAGGTAGATTTAAAGCAACATTTCCCTAAGGTTACTCAGCCAATCATAACCCCTACCAGCCAAGTTGAATCACACTATGCAAATAGTGTTTTCATTATTAATGACTGCCGGTATGGGGTAAAAAAATCCTCCCATAATCAGATGCCTAATAGATTATCAGTGGATAGCGGAGTTCTTCCAAGTTGGCCATATTGCTTTGATCACCTTAGTAATAAGATGTTGAACTCCAACGCTCCTTTTTTGGGTTTGTTTTTTTACTTCATAAGAGAGGTATGACTTGAGGCTTGTGACAGATATGCAGCACAGGCAAACTTTGTCACGCGCTGGTAGGCCCAAGCACTATAGTTACGTGTCAAGACTCCTTCCATAGCATACCAGCCTACTTACGGAACACGAAACAAACTGTATCTTCGCTCTCTCTCTCTCTTTCTATATTCTCTTCGTTTTAGGGGCAACAATCCAATGCAGAGTGCAGCAACGTTTCAGCGAGATAAAATGTCATGTAAAACTCCCTCTTGTTTTTGTACTAAAATCCCATTCTTGCCTACTGTGGCATACACTACATGGAAACCAAACGCATTAGGCACCCTCCAACGGGTGCAGCCTCGTGTTTGAAAATTCCCAGTCGGCGAACACAGGGAACAAAAGTGCCTGTCACTCTTAATCAGCCCTGTCGTATAATCAGAGTGTGAGTGCTAAATCTGCATTAGTACAGAGCGGGATCTGTGGTGGTCTCCACGCAGCGAGCGATGCGCCGCGTTCCTCCTCTCGTTCTTCACGCGACCCCGGCGGTGCCACTGTATGCCGTGTCGGGACCGTTCTAGATACCCAAACGTCGGGTCAAAAGTTGAAACCGTCGAACGTCCCAAACCGTCGGGACCGTTGTACGGGCCAAAGCGCCGGACCGCTGAGCGCACCGGAGTGTTCGGGTTGAACACGCGTGTACTTTATATGTTTAAGGCCTTATGCGCGCCATGACGGCAGCGGCTAGACGAACTCTCAAAAGTACCGTGATTATACCCCGTGGCCCTACGCTGACTCGGCTGGACCTGGAGAACCGGCTCAGTGAGCGGGTGGTGTCTCACCACTCAGCATGCGAGACAGTATTGTACAAGACGCATCCTCCTAACAAGGCCTGCTGCCACTGCACTGAAGGCTTTACTCCCCAGAGGCAAGATGAGTCTGTCATATTGGTATTGGTTGGTAGGTGGCTTGTTCACACTCTGTGCTGAGTAATAGAGTCAACGTACTGAAGTGAGTGGAGAGTGGCCGACAGATGAGGCCTGAATGTGTAAGCACACGAAAAGACTACATAAAAAAAGATTCCCAGATAAATGTGTTTCTGTGTTTTGGGATTATAGCAGCTGCTCAGTAATAGCAACAATTGCTATAACAATTCCTACCAGTGAGCAGTTGCTTGGATCCTAAGCTACATAACCAGACTCTACCATAACACTGCCACTGCCGGGCTCTGATTGAGGGATTGCGTACTCAGCTGATTAAAATGCATCCCATCTCATTGCTCTCATGAATGCAATCAATAGGCTGCGACGCAGCGCCAAGAAAACCTCTTTCATTTTCCTGGAGAGCATAAATAATGGATATACATCAAGTTCTGACCGGTCCCCTGGATGAGCCACATGAGCAGACAAGGGCAGCAGCCCTGAACCTGTCAGCTGCTACGTAGGCTAGGGCACACATTCACCGCATTGCCTCGCCACACTTCTGCCATTCTGGTGGATAGTCGGATTCATTTCATTTGATTAAACGTGCTTGGTGAGAACGACTAATAATTCTGAAGGGCGGCTCGAATGACCTCTGGAACAATGTTTCCATGGCCTGATCATTTAAAAGACTGCTCCGAAAACCAGGGGTTTAAATGCCTGAATGTGTAGCTCTGTAACGCAAAGGGCAGGGAGTTTGGTTCTAGTTTTATTGTGTTAAGGTGTTTCGTGGAACTTTAGCTGATAAGTTTAGTGTGTCAGTTACAGCCATGACATGGCTGTAACAAGCCGGTAACAAGCCAGGAACATTTTACCTACAGTAGCAATGCCTTCGAAATATCTACCGGATAAAATGGAGGGCAGTTCGACTTACCAGAAATTGGGAATTAAATGTTGGAGCCTGAGAGATCTTATTAGGTAGCGTATTCCAAGCCATTGGAGGTTTGGGAGTTCCACTTCATCTGTGGCAGAACAATACATCACAGGCACCCGAGGAGCGTACAGCTACAAAGCTCCAGTTCAAATGCAGTGATAGGAATTGGTCCCATCCTTTCCTAGACAAACACACATCCATTTACAATTTGTGGATGTGTGAACCACATGCGTCCTGCTCATTACAGAGGGACAAACTTTATATGAAATGAAGCAGAGGTTTGGCTTAATCTGTGGATTTGCCAGCAAGCTCTGGGCACAATCACAGACAGAGAAAAAAATGAATGTAGTGCACAAAGAAATTAATTTAAAAAGAATTCACCAACAGTTTTATTAAAATAAATTACATTAATAAGCCAGCTGAACGCTTACAGAATGTCAACTGTAAATTTGATTGTGAGTAAATGTCGATTATTAAAAATAAATGTCTTGCCCTTTTCTCCCATTTTTTCTTGCATATGCAAATGTGGAAATTCAATCTGCAAATGTACAATGTTTTAATAATATGTACAACAGCAGAACTGCAATTAGCTTTTATACAGACTGACTGGCAGTTGACTGGTTGTTCAGTCGTCCTGTGGGCACATAAACTCAAAAATGTGTTACTGTAGCTAAGCAATAGTGAGATGAGGCTTCTACTTTATTTCATTGCTTTTCATAAACACTCTGAATTCAGCTTAAAATATCCATGAGCAACATTTGACCTAGTTCTCTTCCAAACAGACGCATGTTATACAGTACCTTGGTGTTATTATAGTCAAATCATGCAGCCGCAGCAGCACAGTCAAGTGTTTGATACACCTCACTGTTATTCACAGTCTGTGAAGTAAAGTGTTCACTGACAAAAAGCAAACCATGCAAAAACTGTACACCCAAACTCAAAAGTTGAGTCAAGCTGCCGCATTATGACGTTTGGCCGGATCCGGTTTGGGTTGATGAGACCTTAAATCCCAGCCTTCCTACCTACGTTGCTCATCAGTATTTACAAATGGAAGACATGCATCCTCGGGTCTCACTAAACCCTGAAACACACACGCACGCACACACACACACACACACACACACACACACACCCCACCCATCTCAGACAGGGATTAATAGGGAACTATTGCCAACACATGAGTATGCTTTGCTGCTCCTCTTATGGACTTATTTTAGAATTAGCCATTACAGTCCGCTGCTGCAGCCCTGCCCCTCCCCAAATCCACCCTAAACCCCTACATGGCATGAATCCCAGATAGTTCGGTTGAAAGCATTGCAAAGTATCAGCTCCCATACCCAAATCCAACACCGCTGTGTTGCAGTGAGCCCTGGCGTCTTGTACATAATAACCAAGTGAGCAAACTTCCTAAACAGGACTCTCGCTGTGTCATGCAAATTGAGCCCCACTGTCAGATTTAAAGTGATTCATGTTCAAACTACACTACTCATGAGAAAATTGTAGTTTTTGGCTACCTGAAAGAAAGAGGGAGAGAAGCATGAGGGAGAAGGTGAGAAAGAGAGACATAGTGAGGGAGAATGTAAGAAACATACTTCTAAGTGTCTGTTTCCTCTCTAGGTTTCTTCATAGATTCCAAATCTACCAGAGAGTTTTTCCTACTGTGAATACATTTATTGTGTTTGCTTGCTATGTGAACTTACAGGCTGAGTATCTGTTTAAGCACTTTGTGACAACTGTTGATGTTTAAAGGGCTTACAGTGATTGATTAAAATGCTAAAGGCTGTAAACAACGTGTGTTTATAAGTTAATTATACCACAATACAGCAAAACTGTTGTTTCTGGTTAGAAGTGCATTCTATGATAGGCATTATAATACATAATGGAACAACTAATCATGACACAAACTGAAGTTCTACAAAGAAGATGTTACGTCTTCCTACATGAGACGTTACTTCTTGTTACAAAGCAACCCAAGGGTTGTTTTTTTCTATTGAATATATACAGCTCTGGAAAAAATGTAAGAGACCACTGCAAAATTATCAGTTAGCACTGTTTTCAGACTTCAAATAATACTAAGAAAACAAATTCATATTTATACATAAAAAAAAAATACTAATGTTAATTTAGGAGGAGTTCAGGAATGTATATTTGGTGGAATAACCCTGTTCTTTAATCACAGCTTTCATGCGTCTTGGCATGCTGTTGGGTGACTTATGCTACTCCTGGCACAAAAATTCAAGTAGCTCAGCTTTTTTGATGGCTTGAGACCATCTATCTTCCTCTTTATCAAATTCCAGAGAATTTCAATGGGGATCCGGTCTAGAGATTGGGCTGGCCATGATAGGGTCTCGATCTGGGGGTCCTCCATCCACACCTTGATTGATCTGGCTGTGTGACATGGACAATTGTCCTGCTGGAAAAAAACTATTCTCAGAGTTGGGGTACATTGTCAGAGCAGAAATAAGCAGGTGTTCTTCCAGGATAACCTTGTACTTGGCTTGAATCATGCATCCTTCACAAAGACAAATCTGTTCGATTCCAGCCATACTGAAGCATCCCCAGATCATCACTGGGGAGAACAAGTATTTGATACACAGCTGATTTAGCAGGTTTTCCTACTTACAAAGCATCTAGAGATCTGTAATTGTACCATAGGTTCACTTCAACTATGAGTGACAGAATCTAAAACAAAAATCCAGAACATCACTTTGTATGATTTGTAAATAATTACTTTGCATTTTATTGCATGACATAAGTATTTCATCACCTACCAACCAGTAATAATTCCATCACTCACAGACCTGTTAGTTCTCTTTAAGAAGCCCTCTTGTTCTCCACTCACAACCTGTATTAACTGCAACTGTTTGACCTCGTTACCTGTATAAAAGACACCTCTCCACACACTCAATCAAACAGACTCCAACCTCTCCACAATGGCCAAGAGAGCTGTGTAAGGACATCAGGGATAAAATTGTAGACCTGCACAAGGCTAGGATGGGCTACAAGACAATAGGCAAGCAGCTTGGTGAGAAGGCAACAAATTAAAAAATGGAAGAAGCTCAAGATGACGGTCAATTTCCCTCATTCTGGGGCTCCATGCAAGATCTCACCTCGTGGGGCATCAATGATCATGAGGAAGGTGAGGGATAAGCCCAGAACTACATGGCAGGACCTGATCAATGACCTGAAGAGAGCTGGGACAACAGTCTCAAAGAAAACCATTAGTAACACACTATGCCGTCATGGATTAAAATCCTGTAGTGCAAGCAAAGTCCCCCTGCTCAAGCCAGCGCATGTCCAGGCCCATCTGAAGTTTGCCAATGACCATCTGGATGATCCAGAGGAGGAATGGGAGAAGGTCATGTGGTCTGATGAGACTAAAATGTAGCTTTTTGGTCTAAACTCCACCCAACCGTGAAGCATGGAGGTGGAAACATTCTTTGGGAATGCTTTTCAGCAAAGGGGAGAGGACGACTGCACCCTAATGAGGGGAGAATGGATGGGGCCATGTATCGCAAGATCTTGGCCAAAAACCTCCTTCCCTCAGTAAGGGCATTGAAGATGGGTCGGGCCGGGTCTTCCAGCATGACAACGACCCGAAACACAGCCAGGGCAAATAAGGAGTGGCTCCATAAGAAGTGGCCTAGCCAGTCTCCAGACCTGAACCCAATAGAAAATCTTCGGAGGGAGCTGAAAGTCTGTATTGCCAAGCAACAGCCCCAAAACCTGAAGGATCTGGAGAAGATCTGTATGGAGGAGTGGGCCAAAATCCCTGCTGCAGTGTGTGCAAACCTGATCAAGAACTACAGGAAACGTATGATCTCATTAATTGCAAACAAAGGTTTCTGTACCAAATATCAAGTTCTGCATTTCTGATGTATCAAATACTTATGTCATACAATAAAATGCTAATTATAAAAAAATCCTACAATGTGATTTTTCTGGATTATTGTTTTAGATTCCATCTCTTACAGTTGAAGTGTACCTATGATAAAAATTACAAACCTCTACATGCTTTGTTAATAGGAAAACCTGCAAAATCAGCAGTGTATCAAATATTTGTTCTCCCCACTGTACAGTGGGGCAAAAAAGTATTTAGTCAGCCACCAATTGTGCAAGTTTTCCCACTTAAAAAGATGTGAGAGGCCTTTAATTGTCATCACTTCAACTATGAGAGACAAAATGAGAAAAAAATTCCAGAAAATCACATTGTAGGATTTTTTATGAATTTGTTATGAAAATTACAGGCCTCTCTCATCTTTTTAAGTGGGAGAACTTGCACAACTGGTGGCTGACTAAATACTTTTTTGCCCCACTGTATATATATATATATATATATATATCCAACATGTTATGAATTTTACCATGTCCACACTGCAACTTGTTTGGTTTGTTTATTTAGGTAATTTTTATACTACGGTTTAATTTGCAATGCAATCTTCACTATTGTAATGAACTATGTTCTGACGGGAAAACAAACTAAATTGTATATCATCAGCTGAATGTTATAGAATTAATTCCCTGTTCAGGCAAAATATGTCAAATAAAAAAATGTTTAAAAGAGTTTGCCTTCGTTGATTTCTGGTCTTGGCTCTGCACATTACCTTGCAAAAATAAACTCATTATGAACGGAATGTGTCCTCAATTATCTACAAGGTAATGTAAAGATTTCAGCATGAAACACTTATTTATAATGTAGGCAGATTTTACAAGTAATGAATTAGGTCTATTAGGTGAGAACAGAATACAGGAAAACACATTCACAGCCAGAAAGTGCGTGAACATGCCCATAGCATGAGAAGTCTTTGTCTTGAACATGCAGTGTAGAGTTTATCTATAATTGCAGTGGGTTTTAAAGGGTTCCTCCCGAGCAATAACATGATAAGTGATCATAATTAGCATATGCTTCCATTTTTTTTGTGTTAAAAGGACTCAAAGAAAACAAAAAAATCCCAAGAAGAAACAAGTGGGTTAAAAGGTAACAAAACGATTACAATCCATGTCTACGAGCAACAAAAACATTAACACCCTGCAGAGTCCTCACAAAACGATCTTGTGAAGACAGCCAATTAATAAAAATAATGTACGACCGTTGACAGCCCATCCAGTATGTATTTTCATTTTTGCCTTGAAATGCCATTGTGTCTCTATGTTAGCTTCTCTGCTCAGCTATACATAGGCCTGTTTTGCGGACATGAATAAACATCAGTGTGACTTCTGTGACTGGCTGTTGACAGGGACGTCCTTAGTCACTCGGTTAAGGTGAGCTGGTTGACAGGGATGGCATGGTGAAGACACCTTAACTCCACTTGTCACCTTCTGAATTCTTTTCAAAGAACCTCGCTAAGACATGTTTTTTATGCAAAACCAAAGTAAACATCTTTTTGAAATGTCCGTCACATCTAAGGAAGAAGGTGTTGTACGCTTGGAGAGAAAGTGTTTTTGCATGTCCGATGTCAAACGGGGCTTACAAGGTGTATAAGCTGTTTACGATGTGTTTTCCGTTTGAAAGAAAGTCTAATGCAGAAGGAAAACAGAAACAGCAGCCTAAATTACTACCAGAACAACAGGAGTGCTACAAAATAATAATGCTTCTAACAAGAACAACACAGCCCAGAATCAATTTTCTATTCAATTGTGGTCCAGAACCTTCTCAAAGAGAGAAAATATCAAGAAGGGGTGACTTGTGCAAGAACCAGGTATATAGCTAGTCCATAAGAGTATTAACAACAGCATCTCAAACAAGTTCCCTGGGGTTGACAGAGACTGACACTCTGTTATTCCCGTGTATCCGGCTCCAACAGAAACACTGCTGGAAACCTACTCTGCTTTCTACTGCATTGCCTCCCCCTTATCTCTTATTCAAATGACATGGTGTCGAGAATACATTAAGTTTTAATCAGAGCATGATGATGCATGCTTATCAATCTTGACAGGCCCAAATGAACTCTCGACAGAGGCCGGGACACGCTATGAAACAAAGCAAAAATAAGCCCGGGTGCGTTTTTCCCAGGTCTCCGTGCAACATGCTCAAATGTACAGATTTAGGGAGATCGGAAAGGGGTGTGGCGACTATTGTTGTCCCATTCAATTGGAAATATACAATCAGGGCAAAAATGTAAAAGGCTTTTCTGCAGGAAGGTCCATCTGTCCCCATATGTGATTTCCAGCGTCCAGCATCCCCTCATACCAAGTCAAATCCTATTAATAAAGATAATTTTGATTCTGGGCATGTCACAAAAAGTAAGTCATTTAAAAAAATTATGACACATGAGAGAAAGTAGGCTTGAGAAACTTAACACAACACAGATGTAGTAACTAACTCTGAGCAGAGGTGTATAGATAGGACATGTTGCCTGATACTGATGGGCCCCATACATCCTGTCCATACCTCCTGCTAGGAGTTGCCCATGTGACTGTCACAGGCTTGAGGGATAGGACCATTGACCATATGCTGGAACATCTCATACAAAGGTCATTTAGGCCTTTCTTATTGGAGGGTATTTGGCTGGGTTTGACCCTTGGCCGCCTCCCTTGTATAAGTACTATGGAACTCCCTGTATTCTTTGGAGAGAGAGAGAGTGGGAACTATGTATAACTTTTGTTCTTGGACATCACCGGAACAGGAAGCTAACACATGCCATACATGAAATTTCCTAAGTTCATGTAGTCTTTAATGTAACTGGTCAGAAACATTGCTCTTCCACATATGCGGCATGACGACTGCGAGAGTTCTGTTTTAAATGTCCTGATGCATCATACTTCAACATTTACTCACATTGGATGGGGTTGATGAGGAATTACATCTTCTCTCAAACAACTTTAATACACAGTTATACACATATGGCATAACCAACCTTACACCAGCCACTTCAAACAGCATTACAACCAGATGTTTCTTTGCGGGCCTTCAATTCCAGAACACTGTGCCTCTGGAATAGCTGGCATGTCATATTACCTATTGCAACTGCAACATTTACTTCTATTTATACCAACTGATTAGCTAGCGTCATGACAAATTTTCCTCATATTTAGACAAAAGCAGTTACATTAATTAAATTGGACAATTTGCTGCCACTAACTTAAGACACATTACTAAAGTTTGCATGGAATTCTGGGTGATATCAACCCTGCAATTGAAAAAAAAGTCCCTTCAAGCAAAATCAAGGGCCATGGGGGCATCTTTTGGGAATTGGGCTGCCACTTAAAATGGCAGTGAAACTGTATATAGTTTTGACAGGATTCCCCTAAAGGAAAGTAGCTACAGCGAGGACTTAAGGGGTAAAAACAAACGTGATTGGACCACTGCCTGGGATCCATCAACTCTCCTCCCAGGCTGTCATTGAACTAATTGGACTCAGTTTCTCCTGTTCCACTACACTATTAAAACATTTGGATTAGCTTGCATTTTGCATCAATGTATTGATTTTTTTGGTCACAGAGATCAGGATGGCGTAGGTACAGGTTTGTGAAAGAGCCATGCTTCCAAATAATTTGCTACCTGTATTACCGTTATGTTTTCTTCACTGATGTTACCTCCAGTCTTTAAAGTTGAGTTATGGTTATGCTTCAGTACATTTGCTTTCAATGAAATGTGGCAACCTGCAGTTCACAGCACAGATGTGTTGTAGAATATAACCACACATTTGAATAAAGCAGGCATTTGACTTTGTGGCAGCTCATTTATTTCGCCCTCTAAACCCATGCAGCAACAACTTGTGAAGCAAACCCCCGACTTAATGTATTCGTAGAATAATTATAAGAAATTACTTGGTTTATATGGTTTAATTAAACATTTAAATACATCTCTTGGGACTCCTTAACCTCCAGAAAACACCATGTAGTTTCCAGGAAATGGGAATTCGCTCCTGGTGATGATGACAATTTCCCAACACATCATCTCCGAAGTTAAATGCATATGTAACTATGTTGGAACACATGATTACATTCAGTATGAACATATCAGCAGGGCTAGTATGTTGAATATTAACATATCCCAGGGCTCTCGGTCCTTAATCACTGGCGATTACTTTAAATGTCAACAAATGAGAAGTGCCGGTCACCGTTGGCACTGCCCCTAGCGGGTTATGGACATATTAACAGTTAAATAGAGTGGCTGTTGGCAAGGACGTTGTGGTCGGGGATGATGGACAGGCTTTTACGAGTCCGACTATCTGCCCAATGATTGCAAGTTCGATTCAACTGATTGGCAACACATTTCTTTTCTGTTTTTGCGCAATCGATTCCGATCGATTTTCTGTTCTGTTTTTCCAAATCGATTTCCTATAACATTCCACTTAACCCTATTCCCAGTACTGTGATGCCTAACCTGAACACTTAGTTAACCATAGCAGTTTCCTGCAAAAGTTATTCATAAAAAGGTGTTATTTCTTTGGAATTGATTACGTGAAGGGTCAACATAATAGGGAAATGTTATGGAACGACATAACAGTGAGTCATTAAGGACCATTAGCACTGAGGATATGCTGATTGCAAATGTATTTGCACCAATTTGTTTTCATACTGAATGTAATCGCAGTATACAGAATAGTTCCATACGAATGTAGTTCCTGAGAGGTATGTTTGCAATACATAACAGCAGCTGTATTCAGTCTGGCCCAAGATGCTTTCATCTTCACAGAGCCCAATCCAGGCCCATTGTCTGCAAGGAACAAAATAAATCTGTCAAGTACTCCAGTAAGACACTCATGTTGCCCATCTCATAATGTGTTTCATCTCCCCAGATACCATCATTGCCATTGACAGTTGTAAACGGGCTGAGGGGTTTTAATCAAATGATCTGTTGGATTGTATAGGTCAAAATAAAGAGCCCTTCCTCCCATTCCTTCGTACAACAGGGCTATCCTACTTTGTTACAGCAGAGCTGCTATGCAGTACATGTTCACTCCAACTCTAGATTAAACGTACCTCCTTCAGTTAATCAACTAGCCAATTTGCATCTGTTGTGCTAAATTAAAGTAGGAGTGAAGAGCTACAGAATAATAGTAGCTATCCAGGGCCAGTGTTGAAGAGCCCAGGAATACATCCTGTTTACCTGAGTACCAGTTTGATTGCCCAAAAGACATGGAGTACCGTTGTGATTTCCAAATGTCTTGCTTGTTACTGTACCACCTACTGAATTCTGGTTTAACTACTAACCTGATGGGCATATTTGAGCCATAACTACCAACAAAACAATAAAAAATATATAATAAATTTGATTAATGAAGAAAACCTTAATTTACTGTTCAACTGCCACACTGGTATATAGCATCATAACCCAAAAGTTAATTTGTGATATTACTGTAATAATTACCGGTAAGCAACATTTTTCCGTTGTCCTCTTTGTTGGTTTTTGTTGACAAACAAAAGTATACTTTGCTACATAATAATCTTAGTAAAATGACTAGCTAGATAGATGAGTAAACAAGATTGATGGCATGCAATCGATTGTTGTTACTTTTGAAATAAAATTGTTAGAGAAACATTCATCATTCGACATGCATGTGCCACTATAGCCTATAACAAACACAGTCAACTCAGTCTTTCCAGTCTACTTACATGTAAAGATTCTCATTTGCTTTGTGCCTCCAAGAGTATGAAAAGGGTAGGCACTGGGCATGAATGCATTTACTGCAAGAGCCATGTACAGGATGTAAATGATGTAGCCCTGAGTGGAGATGTAGCATCTTTGTGATGTCTTTCAGTGTTGGATTACATTAATATGGTTTTAATCGAAACAGAAAAATCACATACGGTAAAGAAATATAGTAGTTGAGTAGATATCCTTGTTAACTAAAACAGCCAATTGGATTCATATGCTTCTTAAAAAAAGGAAATTTGATGGCAGTGTCCCGTATACTTAAAGTGGTGTACATTTTACAAGGCCAATGTAGATACAGTAAATTACCCCATTGCAATACTCCCCCATTTCAATATAATATAAGTGTCCATTAAGTGTAATAATGACACCAGACATAATTATTGATAATATTGTTAGTAGAGCCAACAGCTTTCAAGCTGTAAAATTATATTGTAGTGTAGTGGGTGAAAAAGATATAGATTTCTGCACTGTGCTGAATCCCCCATCTATCCCTTTCCCCTGTGGCGCTGCTCCGTGATCACTCATTCTGTGGGCACTACTGTTCGGCTTCCTGTGTGGAACTATTGTTTGGCTGCCTTTAAGGCACTGATTGTGTTAAACAAACATTCGTTGGCAATTTCGATCTTTTAAAGCCAGCACAGTGAGCAGAATTGTTTGAAAGAGGTATTTTCCATGTCTATTCAGCAACCTATGCTCAGGGAAACCATGCTATTTTCAAACTGTTTTGCAAGGCTGGACAATTTACTGTACCTAACATTTTAGCTTGCATGTGTGCTGGTGTGCGGGGTGGACAGATTTGAGGTGTGGCCTTAACGTGATTCAGAGCGTACATTTGAGGCAGTGCTGGTAGAGATTCAGCATTTACAATAAACCATGAACACTGGTTATTGCACAAATACTTTTTTTGGAATGCATTTTACCAGCTCTGATGAACACAGCCAACATGAACAAAAGTAACATGCTTTTGGTGCCTGAAAACCATAGGTTTTCAACCCTCTCCTGGGGACCCCCCAGCCATCTCACTGTTCAGTTTTTCCCCTGAAATAGCTCACCTTATTCAACAGGTAAGGGCTTGCTAATGAGTTAATAAGATGATTAATGTGTGCTAGCTCTGGGATACATCTAATAAATGGAATGGCTCGGGGGGTCCTCAGAAGTTGGTTGAAGACATTGATAGAAACATTACTAAAAATCAAGCAGACACCATTCTGCTCACTACCAGCTTTCTTGTTCTGCACAATGCATGCACCAAGTATCCTTCTATCTGAATATAGAATTTGACTCATACGATTAGTCTTTAGGTTTTGAAATGAATCAGAAATAATTTCCTAAAATTATAAGATCTGGTTTGGGAGCAACATAACAAAGAACAGACATCCCCTCTGATTGAAGCTATAGTTAGGTCCAGAAATATTTGGACTATGTACGCCACCACAATAATTTTTAAATGAAACAACCGAGATGCAATTGAAGTGTTATAATTCAGCTATAATTCAAATGTTGAAAAAAAAACATTTAGGATTTGCTACAATTTTCATTCACAGTCCCCTTATTTCAGCAGCTCATATGTAATTGGAAAAAATGTACACAGTCATGAATACAATTTTCATTCTAAATACTTTTTCAAGAATCATGGTGACACTTTCTGATAATGGTACATTAACTACCATTAATGAATACAGTAGTTAACATGAACGAATGATGGACAATATAGTGTTTCCACTGTTTTGGGTCATTGGCCATCTGTAAAGAGAAGTGCCGTCCAATCAACTTCGTTGCATTTGGCTGAATTGAGCAGACAATATATCCCAATACACTAGAGGACTATTCATCCAGCTGCTTCGGTCTTCTGTCACATCCTCAATAAACACTAGTGACCATGTGCCATTGGAAGCCATGCATGCCCATGCCATCACTCTGCCTCCACCGTTCCAAGCTTTCTCCATAACATTCTGGTACAATCTTAGTTTCATTTAACCAAAGAATGCTGTTCCAGAACTGGGATGGCTTTTTTAGATGTTTTTGTCAAAGTCTAATCAGGCCTTTCTATTCTTGAGACTTATGAATGGTTTCACCTTGTGGTGAACCCTCTGTATTTGCTCTGGTGGAAGTCTTCTCTTTATGGTACACTTGGATAATAATATGCCTACCTCCTGGAGTGTTCCTCACTTGGTTGGATGTTATGAAGGAGTTTTTCTTAACCATGGAAAGTATCCTACGATCATCCACCACTGTTGTCTTCTAAAGAATGACCAGGCCTTTTTGTGTTGCAGAGCTCCCAAGCGTGTTTATTTTTCTCAGAATGTAACCAACCATTGATTTGGCCACTCCTAATGTTCCTGCTAGCTCTCTGATAGATTTTTTGGCAGCCTAAGGATGGCCTGTTTCACTTGCTTTGAGAGCTCCTTTGACTGCTTGTTGTGGGTTCATAGCCATAGCTTCCCAATGCGAATGCCACATCTCGAATCAACTCCAGACCAGCTTAACCGATGAATAAACAACAAAGGAATAGCCATCATCTGTCCATGAAACAGCCTTTGAATGAATTGTCCAATCACATTCAGTCCCATGAAAAATAGGGGGTACATATTAAAGAGCTATAATGCCTAAACCCTTTCTCCAGTTTGAATGTGAATACCCTCCAGTTAAAGGTGACAGGTGACTGCACTGTTAGCCCATATTCATTATTTAACTGTAACTTGAATATATTTTGGTAAACAGTCCAAAAAATAAAACTTGTGTCAGCGTCCAATTATTTCCAGACCTATCTGTATATTGTACACACAACAAGAACTAGGTTCCATTTGAAGCATTAGTAAATTTTCCATTTAGGCACCACTTATGTAAGTATATATAAGTATTTATACCTTGGCAGAAATTGTAAAATTTAGGCAATGACTGTAAAAATATGACTGATCATGTAAAAAATATATTTTATTTAAAGATAATGATCATATGAAGCCATTTATTGTCACAAGGTTGTTTGGCTCTTTTATAAATCATAAATAAAAACAGAAATGACCCAAATGGCCCGGATGAAATGTTTACATACCCTTGAATGTTTGGCCTTGTTACAGATACACAAGGTGACACACACAGGTGAAAATGGCAATTAAAGGTTAATCTCCCACACCTGTGGCTTTTTAAATTGCAATTAGTGTCTGTGTATAAATAGTCAATGAGTTTGTTAGCTCTCATGTGCTAGACACTGAGCCTTGGGGAGCAGAAAAGAGCTGTCAAAAAACCTGCGTAACAATGTAAGAGAACTTCCTAAAGATGGATAAGGATATAAAGAGATATCAAAAGACTTGCAAATGCCAATGAATACTGTTCAATCACTTATTAAGAGTGGAATATTTGGGGATCTCTTGATTCCAAGTCAAGATCAGGTAGATCAAAAAAGATTTCAGCCAAAACTGCCAGAAGGTTTGTTCGGGATTCAAAGAAAACCCCCAGGTAACCTCAGGAGAAATACAGACTGCTCTGGAAACAGACAGTTTCCAGAGCACGTTTCAAGGAGCACGATATGACAATACTTGAACAAAAATGAGCTGCATGGTCGATTTGCCAGAAAGAAGCCTTTACTGTGTCAATGCCACAAAAAAGCCTGGTTACAATAGGCCCAACAACACCTTGACATGCCTCACAGCTCCTGGCACTGTAATTTAGTGACTAGACCAAAATAGAGCTTTATGGTCACAAACATAAGCGCTATGTTTGGAGAGGGGTCAACATGCCTACAGTGAACAGAATACCATCCCCACTGTGAAGCATGGTGGTGGCTCACTGATGTTTTGGCGGTGTATGAGTTGTAAAGGGGAATCTTGTGGACATTGAAGGCAAGATGAATGCAGTATGTTATCAGAAAATACTGGCAGACAATTAGCATTCTTCTGGACAAAAGCTGCACATGGGAAGCTCTTGGACTTTCCAGCACGACAATGACCCTAAGCACAAGGCCAAGGTGACCCTCCAGTGGTTACAGCAGAAACAGGTGAAGGTTCTGGAGTGACCATCACAGTCTCCTCACCTTAATATCATCGAGCCACTCTGGGGAGATCTCAAACGTGTGGTTCATGCAAGACGACCAAAGACTTTGCATGACCTGGAGGCATTTTGCCAAGACAAATGGGCAGCTCAACCACCTGCAAGAATTTGGGGCCTCGTAGACAACCATTCAAAAGACAGCACGCTGCCTTTGATGCTAAAGGGGGTAATATGCAGTATTAAAAACTATGGGTATGCAGACATTTGAACAGGGCTCAGTTCATGTTTTTCTTTGTTGCCATGTTTTGTTATATGATTGTGCCTATCTGTTATATCCTACAGTTGAATGTGAATCCCAAAAAGAAATAAAAGACATGTGTTTTGCTTGTTCACTGACTTCTTAAACAAATTGTACATATATTAACAATTCTCCAAGGGTATGCAAACATTTGAGCACAATTAGTCCATGCAACTAAGGCTTACTTGAGTCTGCACTACTACATGCTCAGCCATTGTGTTGCCAGAGGCTGGAGAATTACCACACACCTCAATGGTTGCAGGGCCTTCGGCTTCATGCTTTCTTACACCGATGAGGTGTGGTAATTTCCTGTCAACGCACCATCTGCTGTGTTTAAGCTTATATCATTTGCTGTAGAACAATAGGGTGAGCTTTCTAAAGTCACGCTTGATGTTGTTCAAACTAACAGTATGTTTACTATTGTAGTTACATAAATAAGTAAGAATACTCCAGAATTCTCATTTAGCAGCCTCACAACATATATTTGTCCCTGAGCAGAATCGCTCCCTTAGGTGTATCTATGATAAAAAAGAAATAGAGACACTGACCATGACAAGATACAGCAAGATACAACATGAGCATAAAACAGTCCCACAGATCCCACACATAGCAGCTGCAACAGAATGGCCACCAAACTAGTCCAAGTTTAGAGCAGGGTATAATAGAAAGCAATATTAACGTGTGTAAAATAATTCCAGATCCTTAGCTTGGAAAAAGAGTTTGACTCTGTATTTGCCGACACAGCCAAATGATTTAGAACCAAAAACAGGTTACTCATTAAACCACAACTTTGTGGCATTACACATTCCAAAATTTCAAAATGGTAGGAGCCTAATAATTTCATTGAAACACAATATCCAACCCACCAGTAGCTAAAATTCAAATTCAATGTGCTACGGGCTAAATTACATGCTTTTAACTAATTACAAAGTAATGCTTCTTAATAGTCCTCTAATGTTAATGTCCCCTTCCACTAAATGGTTAGACTACCTGTTACAGTGAGAATGCTGCAATTAAGTAGGTTAAGCACAGTAATAATTCCTGAAGGCTATTTGTCTTTCATGCCAAGTTTATCGGATTATCTGGGCTAAATCCTAGGCTTCTACACACGCCCACTGTATCGCATTCTCACTTAAACACTGCATGTGAGATGAGGAGTCTTATCCTGCACTATGGGGACTGAGCGGTTTCTGAACGGGCACTGGCAGGACTTCACTCAAACATAGTAGCACCTGATGGGGAGTTCAGTGTGTTTTAAAATAACCATCAGTAGCTCTGTACACAAGTGTGTGTCCTCACAGACTGGGTGCAGTGTTGGTGGAAAAGTTCAGGAGTCCATTTGAAATGACCCATATTCAGAAGGCGTAATAACACAGGAGGTTCTTTCTCAGCAACAGACTCACAATCAATTTGTACAAAAACACACACACACACACACACACACACATATTGTGGGTATTTTCATGAGACTATATTTTATGTTGTTTATGCATAGGCTCTGAAGCTACAGTTGTACAGTGTTTCTTTAAAATAATTCAGCTTGGACCTTTACACATTCAATTCTGTTACAACATTAAATCAAGAAGGACATAATCAGAGGTTCATGGCACTTAGTCAACATAAAAAGTCTGTATAGACAAAGTAAAAAATAAAACCTACAAATTGTTCAAAATATATTACAAATACAAAATAGACAATAATTGATTGTGTAGAATATCTTGTAGAATTCCCTTTGGCACCAATTACAGCCATTGTTTTTTTTGGATAAGTCTCTATCAGCTTTTCACGTCTGGACACAGCAGTGTTTGCCTAGTCTCCTCAGCAAAATTGCTGAATCTCTGTCGAACTGGATAACCTTTGGTGAGCAGCATGTATCAACTCTACACAAATCCCCAATTGGAATAAAGTCTGGACTTTGACCATGCAACTCTAAGCCATTCTAGGACATTAGCCATTTTGTTCATAAGCCACTCCTTGCTGGAGATCCATCTCCTCCCAAGAGCCAGTCCTCTAGCAAACTTAAGCAGGTTTTCTAACAGGGTTTCTTTGCCCTCTATTATTCCGAGATCTGGTACAGAGGAACATCCCCACAGCAGGAAGCTGCCACCCCCATGCTTCATGGTAGGGATAATGTTCTCAGGATGATGTGCATTGTTAGACTTGAGTCAAATATAGTGCTTAGCACTGAGACCTAAAAGCTCTGTTTTGCTCTCTTCAGATCACTCGGTAACAGTCTCTCCCATATGCCTTTTGAAAAACACTAATGAAGATTTGATGCGAGTAGCTTCATATTTGTCACTCTCCCATAAAGGCATTTGTGAAAAACCCTGGATATTTTTTGCAGTTGGCCTGTTGGTGGCCTCCATGGCTAGTGCCCTTCTCAAGCTCATGTGCTGTTTTTGAGGACAGTCTGTTCTAGATAGACTCTAAGTTGTGCCATATTCTCTCAATTTCATAATAATGGACTTTACTGTGCTCTGGGGATGTTCAAAGCCTTGGAAATGTTCTTACATCCTACCACTGACCCATTATAATTTGCTTATAATGTTCCTTTGTCTTTATAATGAAGTTTTTGTTAGGAATTGTACGAAACTGTGAGAATTGTAATATATTTTGAGACCTTCCAAAGACCACTGTATTTAACCAGAAACCATGTGAAACACAGTGATTGCACACAGATGGACACTATTCAACTACACCAATGACTTCTAAAGACAATCAGTCGCACCACAGCTCATTCAGATGTCATAGCAAAAGGGGTTAACAATTATTTTCAATTGTGTGTGTGCAATTTACAGATTGAATTTTTCACTTTGACATTATGGAAGGTTTGTGTTTTTGTGATCAGTAATGAAAACACCTATTTAAATCTATTTTTATTTTATGTTGAAACAAAAGTCAAAGGGGGTGAACACTTGACAGTCACTGTATATTTACTTTAAGGCTACAACTACAAACAGGAGGGTTAATAACCCAGTACTAAAACATGGTCATCAGGAGAGATTCAGCACTGTCGCATGGTTGTAATCAAACTAAAAGTGTCCATACAGATACGCCATCTGTAGTCATTGTACTTACGTATAGACAAGTTGGACTATGCAACAATGGGTAGTGACGTGGGAAGAGCAGATGGTAGGCAATGCAAACATCGGCTGGACATTTTTATTGGTTTGAAGTTAAAATAATTGTTCAGATATATTAGGGGTAGATGGGGAAACCATCTTTTTGTCACTGTCCCATAATCAGGAGATTCTTTCCCTCCAAATTAAGAGTGCAAAAACATTTAATTCCCTGTCAACATCCTTGCCATATATTCTAAATCTGAATTGAAATCAATAATCTTGACTTATTTTGTTAAATTATCATTTGATATTATGTCTAAAGGTACAGGCAGATCCGGGTTAATAAGGAACAGTATACATATACAGTATTTGAACAAGATGAATCAATTCTGCAGAACCTTTACTTTCAAAAGCTATTGAATCAAAATACTAGACATTTTTGACAAAATGCTTTCTCTGGGTAACATAGGAATACATATATTTCAAAACAGCTTACACGTTTGTTTTTCTGCTCTTGAGGAGAACAGGAAAAGGGTTTGCTCTTTTTCTTCTAGCCCAAAAAAACCTCTAATCCTGAAATATTTTTCCTTCTGGATAAGGGCAGATCTGGTCCCAACATGTATTAAAAGCAGAATGTAACATAAACATTTCTATACCTGTGAGGACCTCAGATCTAACCTTGGCCTAGAAATCCATGTTCCCTATTCCTTTGCCCTCAACCTAACCAGTAACTACTACACGTAAATGCAACCTTCCCAAATCTTCCCAAACCTAACTGTTAAGCCAGAGCTGCTCAAAATCCTTGTGGAGACTTATTTTTCAGGTTTTACTACCTATGTTGGGGCAGGTCCAACATGTGCATGTGGAACACACACACACACACACACTCCACAGCAGTTTCCATGCACAAAAAAAACTCCCTTTGCACCGATATCAGAGGTAGAGAGGCTCAGGATTGATGTTTCAAAGGTGTGACAGTCACACCACACCGCCTCTCGTCCTCTCTGCATCCATCTTGTATCCAGATCCTCAAGGAGATTCTCATCAGTGGTGTCTAGTCAGCGCTTTCACACCAGATTGTGTTAGGATCTCACTGGGTGCAGGTCATCCTGTTCTGACCCAGAGGGCATCTTTAGCACTAGGCTCTGTGTGCAGTTAAATTATGAACCGCACTCATGCAGAAAAGTACAGCATGCATGCTCTAAATTGTATTGTGACTTTTAGAGCAGACCCCCATTTTCCTTCCCTCTCTCTCTGTCCACATGAGTGTAAAGTAATGTGCTCAAATTAGCCTAATTCAAAAGGCTTACTAGCGCCACCTTAAGTCTCCATGCACACCAACTCACCTGAGGCCAGGCCAGCACAACTGCAGCCAGAACCGGCTCCACCATGACACTGAGGATGTGTGGGTGGAATGGCTGAACCCCACACTCCATTCACCACACTTCACTGTACAAGTCAAGTTTTTGTGACAACAGTGCAGTAACACATCCTGGCCATCTTTGGCTCAAAATTAAAGATGGTAGCTGTGTGAAGACTGTTGATAGTAAGAGTCACCTTTAGAGTATAGTAGGAAGCAAATTGAAGGAGCTGGCAGAGCAACATTGGTGAACTGAATTGAACTGGGTAAAACTGGTACCAGAAAAAAAACACTCAGCTTTTTAATTGTATGGTAAAATATCCTTGCACAATGGTACGTTATCTCATGGTAATGCTAAATTCCTTGAATGATAAAAGCAAAGATTTGGAGGCCAATTAATTTACACTCAATCCCTATTGAATTTCTTTTTTATAAATCATGTCCTACATTTGCAGAAGACTACTGAATAAATATTTCAGTAGTCAATGTTTTTTTCTGTAGATTTTTCTTATATAACTTTTCTAACACAACACATTTTACAGTTACATGTACAGTAAATATTTACACGTTTTAATGTAATTGCATTGATGGGACTGCATAAAAATTGTAATAAATTGAGACACCAATGCACATTGATGATGACCTTAATGATAGATAATAAAATTTGTCGCTTTTGCTTATTTCTTTGGTGTTAACTTCACAAACAAGAAAACATGACACCGATTTGCCAATGTACTGAAGGTTTAGCATTGTATCAATGACAAGTTTGTTTGTTAAACAGGTAACAACTAAATTGAAGTCCAACACAATATTCTTTAGTATAAAATTAAAAAGGCACATTTAAATACACCTTTAATGTCAACTCCATTGTCAACTCCATGTTGCAGATAATGAGAAAAAAGGCTATGTTTATAAATAACATATACTGCCCCACTTAGTTGATTTATCTCAATAGGAACAGGTTGAAGTGCTAGTTTAATACTTTATGCATTTACTTTATATTTTATACATTAACTAAGTTATGCTATTACACATGTTTACACAGGCACACAAACACACAGCTGTGTCCCAGAAGATCAAGTATAAGAGCTTTGGGAATGTGTAGTGGGAGGGACGAAGGTCTATTCCAATACCCATTAACTGAGCAGTAATAAGCCTTCTGACTGAGGGTTAACACTAAGAAACATCCTGTCTGCCTACATCCTAAAGTCACAGTCTGACCCTGAAAGACTGGCTCAACACTATCTCTCGGAAGAGGGTCTCATGTTACACTTCTAAAATTAGATTTAAAGTGGCTTATAGGAGAGGGTCAGAACAGTGATTAAAACCCTTCTCAGGATCTGAAGAAATCAAAGCTCTGGCCCACTATTTACCTTCGTTAAGTAAAGGATTTGTAAAACACTGCTGTCTGTTTAAACTGATTGTGTACTGTATATGTTGGTCTGTTTGTGTGTGCGTGTGCAAACATGTCTGTGCACGTGTGTATGCGTGTGTGCATGCTAAAAATCCCCAAACGATAGTAAAACAAAGATGTTTCTGCATTACGCTGGGAAAACGTAATGGTCAGAGTTAGATTTTGTGTTAGGTTTAGTTGAATAAAAAAATTACTTTAATAGTCGTCACAAAAATACTGTGTGTACTCGATTTTCAAAAACATTTTCAAAGTTTGAACGGGGCCTCCTACTTGTTTGTGAAAACACATAACAAACCAATGAAAGATCTGTCAAGCCCTATTGACCAAGGTTATTCCTGTTGACTAAATGTGTTGTGCAATTACAGTGAACAACCACACATCCCAAGAGACACAGAGAAAGACTAATGAGAAAACTTTCTTATTGAATGGTATGGACATTAACTCACCAAGTGAACCATCAACATGTCCCTTATGTCATAGTGTATTCTTACTGGGCTTTAAGTGGCCGACTATTTATAACCTGAATCAATTTAAATGGGTCAGGCGTGGAAGCCGCTGAATACAGATGGAACTAATTATAAACCCAACGTCTATAGCAGTAGCAGTGAAGCTGCCACATCGGTTTGTGATATTACAACAAAGGCATTAATTCCAACGTTGTTTTTATTGTTTTTATTTCATCTGACATCTCTGCAAGCACAAAAGAACAGTAAAGAACGTACTAAATGTTTTGGTTTGACCTTGACACTTCATCTCATCCGACGTTTAATAAAAAATACAGTAGTGCAGTTTCCCCTAATCCGTATTTCAGGTTTAACAAACGTGCTGATGACTTAGGGCTATTTTTAAAGTGGCCTCATTTAGTCAAGGACTTCTTCTTACTACTGTGGTTTACACATTTCAATTAATCTGTTTAACCGATTTATTCAATTTGATTTCCTGAAAGTCTAATCTGATGCCTTACTCATTGAGTGGGCACTGGGCATGTATAGTATGCTGTCTAACCAACTGCTAAGGTGTCAAAGAGGCTATGTGTACCAAGAGGCCACACGGAGACATCAGGAACCTAGAGGTCCTGTTGATATCAGGCGGGCTGGACTGGGACCAAGTCTTTGGCATTTCGGCCCAGACCAGCCCACCACAATCAGTCAGACACCACACACCAGTGAACAATCCTTGCGGTCCTACTGTAAAATTCCCCCAAACCATTACAAAGCTGAGTAGTAAGTGCTGACAAATGTACCACAGCAAGTGGAAAAGTATCCTCACTCACTCTTGACCGACTCCCTGGTGATCAGGGGTGGCAGCGGAGTAGGTCCTACACAATCTCCATACTCAAGTAGAAGTACAAGTAACAGTCAAAGAAAAGGCTCAGCGAGAAGCCAACGTATCATTTAATGAAACTGTAGGATGTATACAGTGCACAAGTCAAATCAAAATGTTGCCTCTGAACTCCACACCAATGTTCTCCTCCGCAAACAAGGCAACCTTTATAAGAGTATGAGGGGGAGGCAGAGAAAGGGGAGAATGAGAATGACAGTACCGGTATCTAGAACAATGTAGAGAGATAGTTGCATGTATTGTATACTTAGTGGAATTAGGCTGCATGGCCCTCTGAACACCCTGAACAACAATGGCATCCTGAGTGAGAGAGAGCGAGAGAGAGAGACATGATAAATTGGATAAATTATAGATTCAGATGGTAACCGTATCTTCTAGAAAATTAAAGCAGAGTTGCCTAGATTGTAAACTCACTACAAAATAAAAAAGGGTGTCTGTGAACTCCACTCCAGTTAAAAGCAAAGACCTTCTTTTCAAACAAATGAGGGCAACCTTTAAGAGAGTAAGAAAACGGGAGACAGAGAGAAGGGTGAAACTGAGGCATGATAATTGGGAGTGAGGTAGACAGGTGGACAGCCATCAGTTTGGTGTGCCATGAAGCATACAAGTGGACAGTGCATCACACTGTCCAGGTGAACAAAAGACAGAAAGAAAGAATAAAAGACCTAATATAACTTAATATAGACCTAACAGTACAAATCAGCCAGTACCTTTATGGTCCTATTTCTAAACATCCTAATCTGCTATGAGCTTGACCTTAACAAAGATGTCAGTGACCACTTCCTCTGCATACATTATTAAGCAAGTGTCAATACCATCTCCATCCATTTCCAACTACATACGCAAAATATATAATATACTGCCGTACCGTAACAGTGAAATACTGTAGTACTAGTAGAAATATATATGCCAGAATAGAAAATATTTACATAATATAGAGACATTCAAATGATACAAACCTCATTTAATAAATTAAATATGCAAAACGTTAGAAGTAACATTTACTAGCAAGCCAACACCATGAAACATAAAATGGAAGATCTCCCATTCTGGCTAGTTTTTTAGCTTGCGGCTACAGTATCTAACTAGCTATATTTTGTGTTTTTACTTGCTCATACTGCTGAAAAATGTAGCTGTTGTCGACCCATTGCTGTGCACTAAGATATTTTGTTAATGTTACGTAGTCATCCATGTAGAAAGTCACATATTCGTTGAGAAACCAAGTAAGTGGGTAGCTAGTTAGGGCAGGCCAAATACCTTCGGTCAAGCTTGGCAAACGTCGAGCAGGTACTTACTCAACACTGAAAACATTTTTTGAACTAATCTATCAAGTGCCACTATTGGAAAAACATTGTATTAAACAATTCAAAATCTTGCTTACCTCAAATGATTGACTTTGTTAGCACATGAAACCTGCGAAAGAATCCACATTCCTACTTCTGACTGTGGCCTACAATCGGCTCAGGAATACTGGGTGTTCGCTCTGTCACGTTTAGGCGATCTATGAAAGAGTTCCCGCCAATTATGCATGAAGCAATTATTTCAGTTTGTAGCTTATGTTTTTGCATTCTGAACACATTCATTCTGACCTTTTTTGTCGTTCCATAGTTAAATAGCGTAGCGGTTAAGGGACGTGGGCTACAGAACAGGTCCTGTGCTCAACTTTTGTCACTGTCAAAATACACTACTCTTTTGGATTTGTTCAGGACAGAAAAAATATTTTATAGCTACATCCTTCCGTAGCTACGTAATACAAAACTTAAAATGAAACAGTCCTGGTGGATATAATGACACCCCGCAAAGGTACAGCACCGTGGCTTGGTGGTTAATGACACGACCTTTGTCTACGACTTGACTTTCAAAGGCTGTGTCCGTAACCACCACGTGGGCGACGGTGGTTTGGGCAACTATAATCAACGCTTTCTACGACGGGCCGGCTAAACTAGGCTTGCTGGGTTTCTTGTTTCAGTGTTAAAGTTCAGTGTTTTGTATTTTAAATCTATTACCACCTTAAAAGTGCAGCATGTGTCATACTATTCTTTTGCTCATTTAATGCAATGGTCGTTTGCTATGTCATAACAGGTTAGGCAACATTTCCCAACCCTTCTGGTATATTTTCTCCCATGTTAACTTCGTTTGCATTGACACTGAAGCTTTTAATAAAATGCTATTGTGTATGTGGGACAATGTCTTGGTGCCACTCGCTAAATTGAAGCTTACGTTTTCGTCACTAGCGGTGTTAACCCAAACTAACATTGAAAAACCAAGTGTTCATACCAAATGTGTCCAGGTATTAAAATTAATCTACAAAAATATCTACAGCACCCGTAAGAAAAACACTTTCGGACGTACGATGCATGCCCGGTGACTCGGGTGAAGCTGACAATCGCGTAAGTTGATATAGATATTGCACATGCCAATATTGCAATTTTGATTCAATTTCGATAAACTGTTCAGCCCTACTTGTTAGATGCTCTAACCGCTGGTCTACCTACCGCCCACATCCTCATACCATTCTACTGAAGCAATCGGCTACTCAAGCATGCGACCCTCTTATTAAATGGCAAACTACAGTGTGTAACAATATAAGCTATTTAAGATTCTACTAGATACTTCACAACTTAAACACAGCATTTGGTGATGGAGAGATGGAGCAATAGTACACCTCATATTATTCAGTGACCAAGCACATTCTCAGTCAAACCCTTTTAAAAATAAAAGAGATATGATATATCACAGACTGTATTTAGTTTTGATATCCGAGTATTGCACCAAGACCCACATGAGTTGATATTAATATTAAGGGAGACATAAATAGCTTTATGGTTCGAAGAGTGATACATGGGGGATGCATTTTTCACTGGGATGCCCAGAGGTGATTTGTATTCTCCTGTCATGCCCGTAGCCTTGGTCTTTTTGTGAACTGGAGATTAAATTCAGGAAAGCTGGACTTAATTCTGCATCCAATAAATGTTATAAATATTACATTGGCTCTGTTTACTAACAGGCCTGACACTGCAAGGCTGCTCCTTTCATTACTGTGTCCAAGGGTGATTGAGGAGAATGCCTCTCCTAATCCTCTTTAAATTATGGTTTTGGCTGAGTGATTTAATAGCAGTGGGTTTTCATTTACCTTAATTCATTGATAGCTTAAATAGCAAATCGATATGGATGACACGTGGTCAATACCTCAAAGAAATGTCCAGTCAGGTTGCCATTTATCTTTTTTACAGTGACACAGTTTGGATTTTGACAAAGAATGGTGACAGTATGCCCCACACACATGTACATACATGTGGGGTATTTACCGAATTGGTCAATCATATAACATTAAATATGCCCAGTGCTATAAGGCAGCTGAGACTATTAGAGGAGCTCAAATAACATGAAGGCAATGATTACAACTGGCATTATCATAATTGTAACCAATTAGGATCTAGATCATATCACAGTTGATGAATGATCACCGCGGCACTACTAAATGATAGATTTTGGGAAGGGTTCAGTTCAATCTCAATACCCTATGTGATTATTATGATGCTGCATCCACCATATCATGGTGTAGCACAAGGGATCAAGGGAGTATTCAGAGGCCATAAAATAGAAGGGATGTTTTCTTGCAGGCAGCAGCCACAGAAATGGTAACACCAAGGACACCTCAGAAATAAGAGAATAACCCTGAGCTAAGAGCCTCTAGTTGACAGTTACAACTATTTGTACAAGAGATTAGTGCCATTCAAAAGTCAATGCCACAGTTCAACATTACAAAACAAGAATACAGATGTTGGATCCTAATTTTAGCCCGCAGAAATGTTTGCAACAGAATTTCTCTTACCACAACAGAAAATGATGAATGATCAAGTTTATTATAATGAAAATAAAGTTATTTCCAAATTGGAAACTGCTAAATCCATAAGCTTTTACATTTTAGTAATTGCAGGAAAGACCTTTTAAAATCAGGTAGTAAAATGAAGATCCTGCATGTGCCTAGATACCTTCTAAGAAATGTTTTTAGCAACTTGTTACTTGAGTAGAGAATGTGCACAATGTTCATCAAAAGTGACAGCTTGGTATCAAAGGGGTGCATATTCTCTCTAGTCCGCTCTTTTCTCCCCTCTCTGTTTAATGTCACATCGGTCTGGGCGTGCTCAGTGCAGGAGGGGAAGGCAAACAGGCTAAGGAGTACTTTATGGTAGCTTGTCTGCTCTACTTCCTCATGAGAGGGGAATAGGCCTTGCCAGCGGAAGGCAGTGATGAGTGCTGAGGTCAGTGCCTGGGTAGCCACTGGCCAATATCAAAGCCAGATTTATCAAAGCCAGATTTAAATTCTTTAAAGCCCAAGATCCCCATTCATATATGATATAGTTAATACAGAATATAGAGCTTAACATGCATGCTATGGTCCAGAATAAGAATCAGAATCTTTATTCACACATACTCAGGATTCTACTTGGTGTAATAATCCTGCTAGGGGTAGACAACATATAGCTATGTAATACACAGAATACAGCTCCGTGAAAAAATTAAGAGACCACTGCACCTTTATCTTTCTTTTCCAAAAAATTTGAAAAGGAAGGTTTTGAGTGAGGAACAGAAGAGGACACTGTAAACTGAATGCTTCTGTTCCTCACTCACAACATTCCTTTTCAACTTTTTTGTAAAGTTGACACAGTTATATACTGGGTTGTGAGCATATGTAAAACTATAGGATATGAATTGTGAGTATAAAGTTCATGAATTTACTGTTAGTGTACACATTCCAGTATACAATGCCATCTAGATACATGGAGATGTATCTAGATGGCATTGTAGATGTTTTGAGTGCAGTATGGTGTGGCTATTAACAGACTGAACGTGGCCTGATGTGAGCATGGTCTTCAGTCCGTTGAACTTATTATGATAGAGTAAGCAAGTCACACAGCCATTAGGCACAAAATCCTGTCATGTTTATTTAACAGTGCTAATTCGAAAAGAAAATGCACTTTCACTTGAAAATTAAATCCATTAATCCACTAGACTATTGTTTGAGGAGCATCATTTTGACAGGTAAATGCTAGCTAGCTTGCTTCATTAATGATAATTGACACACGGCACAGGGTGCCCACACCAAGCTGTTCAGACATGCCCAATAAACACTGCTTACAGCAAAATGTTTAAAGCAATATGCATGAGCAATGCATGAAATCTGCTCAGTGACAACTAATGAAGCTCGGATAAGCATCATGGTGAAGCAGAGCATGCTCACATCAATGGTATCTTTGCATTTCACAGAAGATGGTTAATGGCGATCAATCAGGCAAACCCTGCCACCTCTTATAATAATATGTTTTTAAAAAATACATAAGTATTTAGACCCCTTTATTTTATTGAAGTGCCTTTGGCAGAGACCACAGTTTGAAGTCCTCTTGGATATGCATACCAGTTTTGTACATCTGGTTTGGCCAGTTCCTACCATTATTTTTTGTAGGTTCGCTCAAGCTCTGTAAGATAAGATAGGCAGCGTCAGTGAACCGTAAACTTCAGATCTACCCACAGATGTTCAAAAGGGTTCAAGTGCTGGCTTTGGCTGGGCCACTCAAGGACATTTGCAGACTTGTCTTGAAGCCACCACAGCATTGTCTTTGCTGTGGGCTTAGGATTGTTCTTGAAAGAATCATCTTTGCCCCAGTCCAGTGTGCTTTAGACACATTTTTAAGGACATCTGTATTTTGCTCTGTTCATTCTTCATTCCTGATCAGTCTCCTAGACCCTGCCAATGAGCAGTGTTCCCATAGCATGATGCTTCCACAACAATGCTCTACTGTAGGTATGGTAATAGTCAGGTGATAAGTGGTATGTTGTTTTTTCAAAGGTAATGCTGGTATTTAAGCTTAATGTTTTTTTCATGCTTTTGGAATCTTCTGGTAGGTTATCCTATTTCTGCAGATACAGATTTAGACAAATCTAGGACTAAAAAATCGAGTTCAATAGATAACTCTTTCTTTTTTGTCCTAGACTAAATTTTATTAAATAGAAATGAAGTCCATAACACAACAAAATGTGGGGAAAGTAAAGGGTTCTTTCCAAAGCCACTGTAACCTAGACCGTCCTGCTAGCTGACATGTACGAAAGCCCCTTGGATTATGCATCTTGTCCAGCAGAATTTGATACAAATGTAGCCAGCAAAATATACAGCACTACCCAAAACCTACAAAAATACTGTAAAGATATATTTTCATCAACTTGAGGTTCCATGACCAAAATGTGATCAGAGCCTTTAAAATAATTTTGTGTTAACTCCAGCCCAGATGTTTTTATAAGAAATCCCATCAGGAATGTAACATTTGCAAATATTTATGCGTCAAAAGTCTGATCTGGTATTTGTCCTCACATGGGCATTCTGACCCCCAGTAAATCCAAGTGAGGCTGGCTGCCAACACTGAAAGAAAACTGGGCCGGATGGCAGACTGACTGACTAACTCACTGCATGAGAGGGAAATTAGGCTAATCCACAGGCGAGACCTTAGATAGGATACTTCAAAGCAAAATATGAAATTTTAATGTGTAAGAAAAGCTGGACTAGTAATGTGGTTCCACAGTACAAGCATAGCCAGGGGCAAGACCCCGTTGAGAACAAACTGTGGTCTCCTCTTCACGAAACAACAGACCAACCAAAAGGTTAGATCCTACCATCATGCAGTCAGTCAAGAGGCCTAGATTACTGTGTAGGGCGTTTCGGATTCAGTTACTGTATTCTATACTATTTATCACGCAAAAACGATCAAGAACAGAGTGGTATCAGGTAGACCAAAAAAGAGTATACCTTGTAGGTATACAAACAGTAAGTCTATACACAAACCCACACACCCACAAATGTGTTTTTTCTTCACGCCAGTATGTAGGTTGAATTCTCCACCATTTGCTTCACTTCAAAGCACTTTTTTTGTGTTGTGCTGGTCCCCTGGGCACTTCCGTCCTCTTTTCAGGGCTCGTCTGGCATCAACGGTTATGCAGTGAACAGGAGATCAATTACACAATGCCATAGAAATGTACTATAAGAAAGTAATAGTCTGGATTACAAAATCCTGCCCAACAAAGTCCTTCTCTATTTTGTCACTACTGTAAGTACTGACCGTTTCAATGATAAGCGCTTTTTAATATTAAACTTGCACATTTTAATCCCTGGTATTTGGATAAGACAAAGTAAATAGAGGATGGGTGGCTGGGCCTCTTGGAGAGCTACCTATAAAATAACAAAAGTAACTCCACAGCCACTCCCATTACCATTGCCTTTACAAACTAATGCTTGACATTTTTATTGTGATCTATTTTCTCTTCCTTCTAGCACATACCTCTTTGTTCACTACTTCATTGAGTAATGAGCATTTACCACTACTAATTTACACAGCTGTCCTACCTATCTATTTTTTCTATAATCTTTTAACTTAGCTGGTACACCAAGTGGGAAGTGAATGTGCAGATAAAGGTGATTCTGATGTTTTTATGCATAACGTGAGACTGCAGTCCAGTCTTGGTAAACAACACAAGCAAAGGCAAACTACAGATTTGTTTATGGCCAGTGGCAAAAACTCCCCAAATAAATCACCTATTATTTTTGATGCCTTTGAAAGAAGGAATAGTGCCACCCGTTGCCTCAATAATTTAATGAAGTTTAACGTGCTGGAGCAGTGGGAACAAAGCATATTGAGGCCACTCATTCCTCATACCGCTGAGGACAATGTGCAAATAACACTCACGTGGTACCACATGGAGAGGGAAACGGGGTGAATTATGTACATGTGGAGGGGAAAGAACTCTCTAAAGGCGTCGAAGCCTTTCTGACAGGTGAAAAATGTCAGGAGAAAACAGTGGGGATGTACGCCAACCGCCTCCCAGGGCAATGACAACGTTATTCTTGAGTTTAAACTCTGCCAAGGCCTGCTTCTACCCTGAGGGGAGGAAAGGAAATCATTCAGCAATTCCCTCAGGAGATATCTGCTTTTCAAACCGCTCAACTCACCAGCCAGTTAGGACAAAATAGGGACCAATCTACAGCAGCTGCCAAGAAGCCACAGTTGCACAGTTGTTTGTGTTATCTTTACACAGCTCTAATAGAACTATTCATATATCACAAGGTTGTGTGTGTGTCTGTGTGTGTGTCTGCATGTTTTGAACAGTGTATCAGCGACCTTTAGAAATCCAATAATTGCCCAACATCATTTCTTGCCACATGGCTCCATGATATAAAAGCTTCATGGAAGATGAGATTGGTATCAAAGATGAGGAATCATTTCAAAACAAACTCAGTCTTGACCGTTTTGGGTCATTTGGCGACCTACTGATATACAGTAGGATGTATGGAGACAAGATGTCGCTAAGACACGTCTGCAGGAGAACCATGCTGAGTTCTAGTTATTTTAGCATCAGGAAACTGTGCTACCCTGCTGTTCTCCCTCCTATAGAATTTCCAAAGCTCTTACACTCCATCTTCAGGGACACTTCTGTTGATTTGTGTGTTGTGTGTGCATGCATGCACACTTGTTAGTGAATTCATGCGTGTTCATGTGTATAAGTTTCAGTACATTTATTTTTGTTCAACTGTATACACCATTAAGGGGCCGTTAGATTGCCACATTGATGTTATCTGTATACGTGATTTCTAATGCTTTCTCTATGGGTCTTACACATTGTTGGACTGCAGAGATTCCAACTGTAGGGATCTTGTCAGGTAAGTGAATTTTTAACAGGCTGACAGTCACGTAAGCCAATTAGCAAACTCCAAACATGCACGTGACTATGGTCCAAAATGAATCAGCTCTAATTTAGTTCTCCTTCTCAATGTGCCGTCTACAAGCGACCTTAATTAGCACCCTTATTAGGAATAAGACCATGACTGAGCCCCCGTCTTGTTTAAAAACCACTATGGTTAACATTTGAAAATAAACTTTATCTTCTCCCCCTGCATTAGGCTGTAGCCAACATATTCTACTTGATCTAAATAACAACTTACATAATATGGTCTGCAATATGTGCTTCCACAGTAGAGGCAAAATCATTGAGTGAGCAATATTCATACATTCCACAAGCTGTCAGTCACATTTAATCACCCAACATTATAAGGCACTGGGGTGGCAAAGACAGAGAACAAGACATTTTTAGTTAAAAAGTGTTCAAGTTTAGAGTTAGATACAGTGAATGATACATAGAGAGAGAGAGAGAGAGAGAGAGAGAGAGAGAGAGAGAGAGAGAGACACACACAGGGATAAAACCATGCAGGGAGAGCGACAGACACAGAGACAGGCATAGAAAGAGAGATGCAGAGAAAGACAGAGAGACAGAGAGCACGCTTTCACATTCAGATCACAGCCACTCAGCATGCAGCGCGCACGCCAAGTTGTTGCAGCAACCAAAGAAATGAGTGGGGCCAATGTGAGCCTCTAATTGGCTCAAGGGGTACGGCGCAACGTGTGGCAGAGAGCGTGTCAGCTGTGGCCCACTGACACGGACACAGTACCCCCTCTCAGATAGGCCCAGTATTAATGACATCCTCCTGGGCAACGCAAGCAACACTCTTCTCTTTCTTTCCGCACTTCCTGCTCCTAATATTGTCTGTCACTTTGTTTTCTTGTCATCTCACTCCTTCCTTGTTTCTTCCTATGTATACTTTGCTCAGATTCTTTTCTTGCTGCATTTTTGTGTGTTTTTCAGTCTGTCTTTCCCTTTGTCTCTATCCCATATCATTCTTTATTCAGGCCTTTGGGGCCTTTCCACTGTCTCTCTCTGCATGGGCTTATGAAGCTTCGATATAAGAAAAGCCATTGAGAGGCTGAAATCTGGCCCATGCCACAAAATTAATCTTTAGAAAATTACACAAAGGCCAACTGGAGCTCACCGTAAATCTGTGGCTTAGAGTTTTTCATTTCAGGGCCACAGTGGGGAAGAGCTGACACAGGTCTTCTTCTTTGACCGTAGAGAGAGACACATAGCTCAATCTATTCTTATGTCTTTACCCCATCCGCCATTTTGCAGGAGTACCCAACTCAGGCTAACACTAGAGAAATACCTCAGGTAACACATCTGATATGCAAAATATTAATCTTATTACGGCAACAGAACATGTGATAAGCGGTTTACTGTACGTGTTCTGACATTAAGTATGCACTATGTCCTACATCTTGCAAATGTTCTAAGCTATATCACACACGTACAAGCATGATTCAAACGAACAGAAAGCTTAACAACTGCCAGTGACCTGCACTACATGTTCTCTAAAGAATTTATGGCATTATTTGACCTCAATTTCTGAAGTGCATAGTTTGTCATCATTGGAATATCTCATCTCATTATACAGTAGTTTTCTGTTCCCATAAGTTTTATACTATTAAACTGAGTGGACTAAGTTTTGTAGATTTTATCCTCAGCCTTGGTACTGCGACAGTTTAGAACTGCAGTGCAACTTCAGTTACAGCATCATGCACAGTTCAAACATGCATCCCCACCAGATAAAGTAAATAGATGTGTGAACTGGTAATAAGACCTTGCTAGCTCATGCTTTGCTCCACCCACCTGTTTCCAACGGGAGGCAAGCTTCCCTAGCCTCCAGTTGGAAACAACAGAATCTAAACAATCTTAATCTAGTTTTGAAAATCTTTTGTAACGCTGTTATCAAACAATTTCATTCCAAAATGTAATATTGGCTACACAGCTAGGTAACGTTCGCTAAACAAAATAATGTCTGCTTCCTCACAATATGACATTTTGCTTAACTATTTCCAGATACAGTGAACATGTAAGTAGTTGGACAATGTTTTGTTTCTTTTGCCTCTGTATTCGAGCACTTTATATTTAAATGACACAATAAATATAGTGTATTGTGTAGACTGTCAGCTTTAATGGGTGTACGGTCATACTTCTCCCATATCCTATGTATGAATTACAGCATCTTTTTTATTACTTTCGTTTACGATATCAAAGTGCTTGCACTTGTTAACATTCTTTATATTGAAAATTATTTTTGCACTTCCTCACATTACTTGCATGCAATTATTGCCTGAAGTCTGAATTATTGCCCATAGACACCAGCCACTGGGTATCCCTGGTGATGTTATACCAGGCCTGTACTCCACCCATCTTCAGTTCCTGCTTTTGTTGGAGCCTTTTTGCCATAGCATGTGAAATGCACGTGCAATTGGATTCAGATGGAGTGACTGAATTGTTCAAGAACAGTCCACAATTTGGCCCTTAAAATATGATTGGCAACTTTGGCAGGTTGTTTGGAGTTTAGAGGGATCTGGTTGTATCTGAAAAGCTAGATGTTTCTGTAAAGTTCAGAATTCATCCTGTTGCTGCTGACAGCAGTCAAATCATTGGTGGAAGAAAAGTCAGACAGTTCCAGCCATACATGGCCATGTTTTACAGATGAGGCGGTACACTATCGATCATGGGCAGATCCTTTGTTCTTCACTCTTTCCTCTTTTTGTTCATCCTTGCCTCATTTCTCCATCAAACCTTGTTACTCAACAGGGTCTTTTGGGTACTTTATGATTATTATTAGTTTGTATCTTGTGGTGTACGCTCTGGAATTCTGACTGTGTAGTCTTCGGTCTATAGTAGTCTTTGGCATATCCATACCTACCTCTTTTACTGTGTTCCCAATTTGTTAGGCAGTCTTCTTCACCGTTAAAGATTTTCTTCATTTAACCACAATAGTAAACTTCTTTAGGCTACCAAGTTGTTTGCTATTGCTGAGCTCACAATTGCTTGATTTATTCTTAATGAATCAAATAGTTGAATTCCTATGTCTCTGGTAGATTTTTACCAATCTAAATGAAAGCCAGATTAACTTGCAATGACACTTCTTCGGTCATGTTGTCAAGACACCAACAACTGTCTCCAAATTTAAAGCTTAGAATTAAGAGTACACTTTTAGAGCACTCTTGTGCATGCATTAACAATCCAAACAAACACCACCCTAAATAAGAAACAGCTCTGAAGCCAATTATCAAAATACTTTCGGCATCCAAAAATGGGGGCACTATGTTTTTGAATACAGAGCCCAAAACAACCAAATGTGTAACTGTTTAACTACCTTTTTGGGTTCATTGTTGCCTTTAGGCTTAAGCTAGTGTAGAACAATTATATTAAGCAAGAGCGCAATGTGCCTTAACACATTGATTGTTCCCTGCTATTTGATTTCATACCATTAGTGGCTTGCCCCTGGTGGCTCAGCACAGGCAAGCAAAAAACAAAAAAAATGTTAAAACCCAGAGATACATTTTACTATGGCAAATAATTGCTTTTATTTCAGGTAAAATCTAAAGAAAATAGGAAAAAATGCCTAAACTGCTCTTCTGTTATGAAATGTTCTGTAGAAGCATTTGGCTCAATGAGACCCAAAGCATAGCTCAATACCATGCCTCAGAGAGATTTCTCTCTAGGAACTCTCTCTAGAAAGGCTCGTCTGCAACCTCTGGAGCTAAATCAAGATGCTTTTTTGTTTTGTTTTTTTAAATATAATTTCATGCTCTTGAGAATCTTTACCTAACAAGAATCTCTTGGGAATGGCCCACACTCGTGCTAGTGCAAATAGCCTATCAGTGCACCTTATCCACAAATGTAATTGTTATAGCCTGGTGTTTAAACAATGTGATGAAATGCAATGGAATCAATTGTTCTTTTGACTAATAAGATCAGCTGTGATAACAATATCAACGGTGAAGAGATCAAGATGACCAGAGAACGGGAGCACACAGTATGGGAACACGTAATCATCGCAGTATAACACCAAGTCTATAAAACTTCAGGGATATCAGTCTGTCCAGTTAGGAAGCAAAAGTGATTTTGAATCAATGTCACCGGTTTTGGTGCAAATGAAAGTGACAACAGGCAGCACTAAAGAGGAAAAAGCAAGACATGAGCCCCCGATATCCTCTAGTGGGACTTGTGCTCACAACCCAGCACCATGCATTTCGATTGGCATTCGCCAGAGAACACCAGAATTGGCAGGTCTGCCATTGGCGCCCCATTCCACAGATGAGAGCAGGTTTACAATGAGTACATGACAGAAATGAAAGAGTCTGGAGACGCTGTGGTGAACGTTATGCTGCCTGCAACATCATCCAGCATGACCGGTTTGGCAGTGGCTCAGTGATTGTCTGGAGGGGCATATACTTGGAGGGTCGCACAGATCTCCACGTGGTAACCAATGGTAACCTGACTGCTGTAAGGTACCTGGAATCCTCAGACCCATCGTCAGACCTTACATTGGTGCAGTGGGCCCTGGGTTCCTCCTGGTGTCGGCAGTTCATGGATGCCAAAGGCATTAAGGCCATTGACTGGGCCTCATGTTCTCCAGACCTGAATCCAACTGAGAACCTCTGGGACATTATGTATCGGTGCATCCAATGTTGTCAAGTAGTGTCACAGACTGTCCAGCTCACCGACGCCCTGATCCAGGTCTGGGAGGAGATCTCTTAGGACACCATCCACCGTCTCCTCAGGAGCATGCCCAGATATTGTAAGGAGTGCATACAGGCACGTGGGGGCCATACACACTGCTGAGTCACATTATTAGTTGCTGTAATGAAATTCACTTGAATTGGAATAGGCTGTGATTTAAATTGTTTACTTAGATTTTCAGTGTGTGTTTAAATCCAGCTCTCAGTTGGTTGGTGATTTTGATTTACATTGACCGTTGCTACATCATTTTGTTCTCAAGGAATTACACAATGTACAGAAATGATTTTGTTATTTTATATATTTCATTCATTGAGACCTGATGTGTGATCTACGTGTCTCATTTTTTTTCTTAGTTTTATAGTTTGGAGCTGTGCTTTGGGTCATTGTCTAGCATTTTGTGAGAACTCTTTAATGAAGCTGCCAGTTGACGACCTGTGAGGTGTCTGTGTCTCCAACTAGACACTCAAATGTGTCTTCCTGCTCAGTTTTTCACCGGAGCCTCCCACTCCATTTACTATTCTAATTGGAGACAGTTTGCGCTGTTTTGTGAAGGGTGTAGTACACAGCGTCGTAACAAGATCTTCAGCTTCTTGGCAATGTCTCACATGGAATAGCCTTCATTTCTTAGAACAAGGATAGACTGGCCAGTTTCAAAAGAAAGTTATTTGTTTCTGGACATTTTGAGCCTGTAATCAAATCCACAATTGCTGATGCTCCAGATACTCGATTAGTCTAAAGAAGGACACAACAATTTTCAGCATTGCTAACATAATAGCATAATGATCAATTAGCTTTTCAAAATGATAAACTTGGTTTAGCTCACACAATGTGCCATTGGAACACAGGACTGACGGTTGCTGATATGGGGCCTCTGTACCCCTAGGGTATGTAGATATTCCATAAAAAAAGATGCCATTTTCAGCTACAATAGTCATTTACAACATTAACAGTGTCTATCCTGTATTTCTGATCAATTTGTTGTTATGTTATTGGACAAAAAAAATAGTTTGATAACAAGGACATTTCTAAGCGACTGCAAACTTTTGAACGGTAGTGAATATATACATCCTCATGACTAAACAATTTGGGGCCATTTCATTGGTGACACTAAAGTACAACCCGATTTAACAATCATTGGTGCATCAGTGAAATAGTTTGTGTCTACTCCTGCAACTAAGCAAAGAGGTGACTCATCTGGCCATGGGTCTGTCTGTCTAGGTAGCACACAAACACTTCTAGCTGAACACTCACCAGAAGGCTCATTACTTCTACCTTTCGGTGAGTCAGAGGTCACCTGACTTCCTACTTCGATCCTGAGGGACAAAGTAAACCCAGCCTGGTCCCAGATGTTTCTTTTTGCCAACTTGTGTTAATGACCATCGGATTTGCCAAGACTGATCTGGGACCAAGCTATACCAAACTCACTCTCCTGTGTATAATCCACCTCCATCCCTTTGATTACATTCCACTTTCCACCCACACACACATTTTTGCACACTGGGTGTTCTGGGAAAAAAAAGAAAAGGTTGGAAGGGTTGGCAAGCATGTCTGTCTAATCCCAGCTTTAGGGATGCTACTGGTCCAAGGACAGGATCAATGGCTGATGAGAGGGGACATTGCAGTGGTTGTAATGACAAATGAGCCTTGGTGCTGTCTTGTCTAACATCAGGAGTCAGGCAGTTAGGCAGCCCAGGCTAGGCCTACAGCTAAGGGCTGTGGCTGTCTGTGCTGTGCATGGGGAGCCTTCATCTCTTGAGCCTTTTTAGCCCTTTTAGCCTAATGCCTTTGCTGCTCTCTTTGACAATCAGGCTAGCCGCCTCCACAGGCAGGCACGACAGACACTCTGAGTCTGACCATTCATGACACAGCACCAACCAACACTCAACCCAGGGACGAGAGTGAACACATCTTGCAACAGCGTTCATCTTCACAGCATGAGGAGCTTTCGAGTTACAATTAAGGGAGGATTTCATTTCTGCAGTTTTGCTAATGTACGCCATGACAAATCACTTAAATGGATACACATTATTCACAAACTCTGCCCAGCAACATGGAATACAAAAGGCTGTGTATAAATATTTAAGGCTCTTTAGACGACACACTTTAGACGATTGCTGTCACTCAAATGGATGCCAACTTTGTGAGGTAGATCAATAATGAAGATATTTGTTGCTATCAAATAACCCCAGTGTTTGTTCCAACCAGAATTTAACAAAACACATTTCAAAGCATCCTTTATGAAACCCATGACGACATCTTAATGGGTGATTCAGTATCCAAAGCGTTATATCTCAGTATGAGGACAACGCAGGAATGCTCTAACCTAAAATGCTTGTGATTTACGTTTTTGTTGTTACACTTTTCAGGTCTGTTGACCAGCATTTTTATAGTCATTCAGTGTGTGTGTGTGTCTATGTGTATTTGTGTCCCTATGGTTGGTGTTGTGGTTAAAGACTAATATTGTTTTCATGGTTTTAGTGCTCAGCACAGCAAGAAGTCTTTATATGTCCCATGGCAATGCTATGGTTTCCTACTGCTGACTGGCCAGCAAAAATCTCTGAAATATATCAAAACCACATGTCAATAACCTCTTTCTCCCACAGGTCAACAGACTGCCAGTCTGCTTGGCTGGGTGGGAGGAAAGGCTAGGCAGTTTTTGTAAAAACAGTAATATGATGAGGAGGATGAAGAAAAATTGATAGGTGTATACAGTACCTGAGTTCATACGCAGACAAACACACTCACTTTTAAGGCATCTCTATTCTTGTGGGGACCCGACAAAGAAATTCAAATCCTATTTTCTCTAAACCTAACTATAAAGAGAATATAAAAGGAGTAATCTACACAAAATAATATCATATTTCTGTGACATACATTGTTTGATCATGATAATATATGACAAAAATATACTATAAGTTGTGACATGTCACCACCCTTTGTAGTTATATTAAGTAAGCAAGCATCATGTGAAATTTGTTGAAGAAATTTGTTGAGACTCATGTTGACCACAAAACCACAAAGCAATTCTCTGTCAAGACCAGCTGACTGGCTAGATACCTCAGTGACTAGGTAACTAGACAAATGTATTGAAATAACAGTCATAATCAAGATCAGCACAAGAAGGTATTATATAGTTGTAAAATTGCTTCGGCAAACTGCTCTGTCAATACCCATTTAACCTTTAAAAGGAAATAACAATAAATATTTACAATTTGTTTTCACCTGGAAAAAAAATGTTTTTTTTCACTTGGATAATTGTTATTTCGCAAAGTGAAATCGCTTTAGAAGGAGAGCAATATAACCAGATGCCACTGCACACGCTCCAGGTCCAGCATGCACTGAGCTCTTGGTACTGTGTATCCCAGTCTAGTTAACAGGCAGATAAGGATGGGGCTTAGTGTGCGTCAGCCAGAAGCACGGTGACATATGTGCCATTATTTATAGCCAGCAGATCCTCTGAAAGGTCCAGCCCAGGGACTGCTTAGAGAGGTATTACTTGAGAAAGACCTGCCTACCTGGGCACCATCCAACCAAAACCCAAAGGGCTTTTCACAGGGAATAGACCTATGATAACTGCACGAGGAATCAAGTATCACCATGAGAGAGATTGTAATGCTGTCATTTCAATACAATTTTATTAATAAGTGAATGTTTATAGAGCTACAATATTTACACTGCATTTACAGGTACTCCAACAAACAGATGGCGGGGGCGGGAGAGTTGGGGGGGGTGTATTCATATGAAAAACATGAGCAATACTGATGTCATGAGATAAAAAAAGGATATTGATCATTGCAAATATGATGCATGTTTTCCAGTTAAAGAATAATGCACACATTCAATGTTGCCTACCATAAATGTAAGAAAAGAAAAAAAGTCAGTACCTAATATGTGATTACCAAGAGATTATCCTGTAGATTGGTCTAGAGCCCAGCATTTGTTTTACACGCATAACAAAGCGTAATAAAGTAAAATAGTGTAATCTGGCCTTGGTCTCATTTGCAATCACTTAACCTCTCCATCATATTAACCTCTCTACCACATCCGGGTGATTTAAGCTGTGATCTCCACACAACTGTGTCGTCATGTGGTTCCAGTGTGCTCCAATGGTGTAAAATGGTTAATGGTAAGTCAATTAGGGGCATGTCCTTAATCTCTGTGAGGCAATGGCCATATATTTGAACAGCAGACAGTAGGTTTAGCAGCAGGCACTATAGCAAGGGTATTTTCCTTCCACCTGGCATGAAGTGACAGTTGGCCCAGGCCATGACCAGCTAGTTCCACCAAGGAGGGAGTTATCGTTCCTGCCTGCACCAGTTTTAGGGCTAGCCTGTCGGCCTACCGTCACATGGGCTTTTCATCCCTCTGTAAACAACTTCTCACTGGCGGATCTCCCCATCTGTGATTGACTTCACAGCTCAAGCATGACTGAGAATTCAGGAGCAGTTCTGCAGTGTCTTGGAATTACAAATTGTAGATTTGCACAACATTGTTGTGTGAAGTGCTGTTTTTCTATGACATTTCTTTGAAAACTGTGACAGTGAAGGTCATAATCTGGAAACTTTACTTGGTTTTCAAACCCAAATACATATTCCAGCCAGTGCAGCAATTCAAGAGCACAGAAATATAGGGAACCCAAGAGTCAAATCCCTCTCTGTGATGCCGCTACCACTACATATCTGGTTAAGACATCATGTATGTGTGGGGGCGGGAGAGCAGTGCTTGTGGTTAGCCACGCTATTAAGGTTAATATCCCTTAGCAAAAAATTTTTATATAAATGGGCATGAAGATATACAGATCCTAGTTACCATGCTTCCTAAAGCTGAACAATATGACCAACATGCAATGTGCTCTACATCTACACCAACTGGAACCTGTCCTTTCCACTAAGACTACACACTTGGGATCAAATGACTTATTTTGCCCACCATGTCTCACTGTGTTAAATGGGAATTCATTTTGTTTTTAACTAGTGAATAATGGAGACACTGTGGAAGAAATATAAACACAGAATGCAGTATTGTTGATTTACTGTGTCTAAATACACTATAGATGGATAAAAGGTAAGCAAACATTCCAGCCGTGGGACCAGTTTACTCATGTGTCTTTATCACATGTGTATGTTATGAATGTAGTGCATTTACAGGAACAGAGTGAAACAATCGTGTGGGTTAAGGTCAGAGGGGGCTGCAAAGTCTTTATATGCCGAGATGTAACATATTCATGCCTGCATCGAAATGTTCATAAATCCTGCAGATACAGGCTCGTATGTACATTTGGGGTTAAGCAAAAACAATAATTATATTGACTTTTATTCCCTAAACCCAAGTCCTTTTGAAACGTCTACTTGAATCTATTCATGTCAATAAACGAAAATCAGAATTCATGTGTACGCTATCTTATTCGTGTTGAACATCTGTTTGTTTTCGTCTGTAGCCTTGCGTATGGGGCATACATTTGACTGGGGTAGGGTCGCGGGTAACAGAATGCAGTAGTGTACTAAAAAACACGAGTAATTCGTCTAACAGCGAAACCAACTTGAACTATTAACGTGCATATTTTCCACCAAGAACGTAAAACAGACAACCACATTTTAGGCAAATAGGACATCTTGACATTAGTTTTCTATAATTAAGGAAATGAGAAAGTATGTTAAGACCACTGAACAGACTTTTCTGTGTGCCAATATGAAACCTCACTAATCTAAAACGGACAGTGCTTATTGATTTTCTTACCTTTCATTGGAGGCGTTTTTCCATTGTGTATTCTACCAAGGAGATGTCGCATCCTCGGTGTCCTTATTTTCACTTCACCATTATTCCAAAATCGTTTTTAAATTTCCAATATTGGCTAGCCTACTGAAGGCAATCCCAACCAGCCTTTATCAGCGGTTCGCTCTGTGGATAGTGCGCGTATCACCGCTCCAGTCTCCCAGCGCCGTAGCCTAGGCTAGTTCAGCAGTTGGTACAGCAGAACTGGTCAAACGTAGGCTACATTTAGTCAGTTACAAACCAAATTATCACAGAATGTAACTATAGACTGTTATTTTCTCTAAAGTATCGTAATTCGTACTAACTAAATCGATTCCCATTCATCCGCAATTCATATCCTTAGATTAAAAAGTCAGGACACATTAAACGCAATACTGATCCATTCAAAATTTGGAGCTTTTTGACAATCAACGATTTCCCATTAATTTTTCGAACCGAGCAAAACCTTGTACAGAAGAATAGTCTATCCTCTGCAACAATCACACAAGCTGTAGGGCCTATAACGCGATTCAGATGGGATAACGCAGAGCAGCAGATAGCTGTTTTAGGTCTCTAGGTGGCACAACCAGCATGCGTCTCTTGAACGGTGTAATAACGGGAGGCTGGCAGGCAGCGCTCCTTCCACCAACAACACTATTACAGCCATGTTTCCCTCGCTAATGTAACAAAAATGACAAATACTGAACGCGTATGTGTTTTGTTGTCCTCTTATCGCACATTCCATCTAATGTTTCTGAGAAATACACCGGCAGTTGGTTCTTAGCGCGCGTTCACAAGTGGATGCCAAATGCCAGTGTTCAATACTGTGACATTACGAGTTCTATGAAAACGTTAGACCTGTTTTTCAATGTAATTCGAATTTTATGACCCAAGATTGAACATGCACCCTTTCAACAAGGTAATTTTCGGTGACTAGGTGCAAGTGCGCTGTCTTCATAAAATAGATGGGCGACACATTTAGCAAAAGTCTTATATAAAAGTCCAGACAGTGGCTTTATTAGTTTGTGCTGTCATGATTTGAAGTTTTCCACTTTGAAGTTGAGTCTTAATTAATAAAATTCGTTCATAGTTAGAATCCTCTGAGAGGAATTGCAACAAACCAAACTATAAATGCAACATTTGGCGTTGTTGTTTCATGAGCTAGTATAATATATATTATTAACATCCCTGTTAGTATTTTTTATGTGCCATGATCATTATTTCACTTGACAGGTGTGGCACACTGTATCATGAAGCAAATTAAACAGCATGATCATTACACAGGTGAATCTTGTTCTGCGCACAAAAATGGCACACGAAAAGTTGAATTTGTGTCACACTAAACAATGCCTTAGATATCTCAATATATATATTTTGAGGGTGCATGCAATTAGTACGCAGCAACAATGTCCACCTGAGCTGTTGCCAGAGAACTGAATGTCTCCACAATAAGCTGCCTCGAACAACAATTTTGAAAATTTGGCAGTGCGACCATCCTCACGACCACAGACCAGGTGTATTCACGCCAGCCCAGCACTTCCACATCTGGCGCGATCAGCTCATATTTTAGCATGATAATGCATGGCCGCGTGTCTCAGAGAAATCTGTACAGAATTCATGGAAGCTGAAGGAAGCCTGCATACTTGCCAGACATACTGGCATATCTTTATTTCCAGTCAAGCGAAATCCATAGATTAAGGCTGTAACTCAAGTAAAATAGTTGACATTTTTGCATGTTGCATATGGGTATTTGTTCAGTTTAGATGTTCTTGAAGTTGTATACTATAGTCCTACTGTACATTTCACTTAAAAAAAACCGATACATTCTGTTTTTGTCTTTGATCAAACATTCTGCATAGGTATATCAGGGACAAAGGAAATGGTACACCCCCCCCCCACACACAATGCTCTTTTCATCATATAAGAATAACCAGTGTAATGTTCTTGAGATTGACACACAGTAGTAAATAAACACTCCATGGAAATTAGTAATGTGATTTTAGCTTTCAACCATCCTGTAACACTATATTTGTAATGATGCTTTTCTGCACATAGGTATATATTCTGTTGGAAATTGGCCTGGGAGAAAATTGACTGCTAACATTAGGCTACAATGCTATGCAGATTGTAATAGAAATCAGTTTAATTTGTTTTACTCATGATGGGGAAATAAAATCAACAATGACAATAAAGCTGTCAACACCATCTATTTGTCAGTAATTATACATTGAAATGCAAAGTTTTATAGAGTCTCACTATCTTGCCATCACTGATAAAAAAATATGAGTAAATAATTGGAGAAAAACACACAATGACTGCACACAATATTTGCTGAAAGTGAAGAAAATATATTGGTAATGTGTAGATTCTTGTAAGGGAAATGTATGGCTCTGTTATTACTTGATTTTTTTTAATGGCCACTGGGATACTGCATCATTATGGAATGAGCATGACAGCATGCCGTGAATCTCAAATCAGCCTCCCACCACTAAAAACTTGCTCAAAGAGCCCTCCATTGTCACATGTTGACTAAACTCTCAGGGTGACATACACAGAGTGGCGAGAGGATCAATAAACCCATCAACTTCAGGACACACTTTAAATTGAGCACAATTCATGATCCATTTTTAAATCATGAAACGAGCATGAAATTCAGCAAACCTCTCTAGCTGGTTTTGAAGATATGAACCTAGCAAAAGTTCAATATTTATATTAGTAGGTATTTAATATTTTACATTTCAAGTTGAAATTCGGACGTTTTACATTTCAACTTGAATTCAGACGTACAAAAATGCGTATAAGATACACATTCATTCTGTAATGTGCACTTGCATAAACCAAAAAAAATACAAGAAGCCTTATGGCATTTCTCTTTGAGAATGAAGCAGTTTCAGACCTGCTGGAAGAGTGTCACTGAAGCCTCAACATCCTCAGTAATATTCCCAGGTTCAGCATTGGGGTAACAGCGTGAATTGTGAAAGGCTTGCAATGGATTGTATTGGTTCACTGTGGTTTTTGGATAAAGATATTCACATAGGAGACCAATATTTCCAACTATTGAGCATTGTAGACACAGCAGGTGGATTCAATCAAGGGGACCAAAAGTGGCCTTGTTCTGGTTATTTATTCAAATAGTCAAAGAAACAAACACGCGCTAAAATTGTCAGAATTGCACATGTTAAAATAAGTTATATCTGAGGTGTCATTAGACACAAATAGCGGCTCTCTAAGCAGAAACTACCAGCAGTAGTCAGTTGCAAACCAATTGATCCATTTGGTAAATGGGACGGAGAAAGGTTCATTGGTATAAAGTCCTCATGCAAACAAACCTGAACATGAAGCTGGGTTAAATAAGGTATGCGGTGAGTCTGTGCCTTAGAAACCAGTGTGAGCACTTTAAAAGATATGGTCACTTGGCAAATGTTTGCAGGCAGAAAAGATACAGCACATTTATTTAACAGTTGATGAATGTACACTGCTGCAACCATACTTCAGAATTCTGTGAGTGCCTGGTTAGGATGAAAGAGTATAACCTTTCAAGAATCAGCACACATCCTATGTGGAGGTACGATTCAAAGCGTCAATACACCACAGCGTAGAAGAATCGGACATGCAGAGCAATCCGTCGCAAATGGTCAATCAACTGATCAAGATGGAGTGTGACTGAAAGTGTGTTTTCAGAGTTTTTTCGTTTTATTACAGAACAGTAAACTGAAGAAGATTGCATCACTAAAATTGACAGCTGGGTAGAGACAAAAAAATAAAACAAAGCCTTAAGATATTTTACGTTATACATTACAGGAGCAATTAGGGTTAAGTCTTTTAATGGTGAAAGTGCATTGGAATCATGCCTGTGAAAGCATCTAAGTGGCTTTTTGAAAATAGCCACTACTTCAACATTACATAAATTTGTATTAGACGAATGAATGTTTGTGCTTTCAATACTTGCCTCCAAACACATTAAGGTGTCCTTTCATGGTTGCTTTAAATGCACCACAGAGAATAACATTTGTGAAAAGAGAATTCTTAATAGATGCAGCGTCAGCTAATTCTGTATTTCAATGTTCCATGTTGATGCTATCTCGAGAATCGTCCGAACATTCTAAATCTGCAGAATCAAACCAAACCAACAGAATGGACCATGGTGTGTGGAATCCCAGGGCAGTTCTGGAGTATGACATGAACTTCAAAGGCCCACGGTGGTTGCGGGTCTTTTAGTGAGTGAGGGCTTGATTGGGGTTTGGCTGTCAAGCTCCTTCACCATCACATTACTTGTGGGTGGCGCAACCCATTTTTCAGTTAGCGTATATACTGAACATGCATCTGGCATACAGGAAATTCATTTTGTGTAATCTCACTTGCTTGTAATCTCACTGTGTTGCACTTATTTTAGATGAGTGGATGTGATAAAGATAATGATGCAAATTCTTTGGTACTCTTGCCTTTATGGGCCTTGTTGTTTACAGGGAAGATCAGTTCAATAATATGCCTCTTCTCTCATCTGGCTTCTCTGCTCGAACACGGCATATATTTGGCAGTAGTAATTATGCTTTCTGAGCAGATATAAAATGGTTGTGGTAGCTATTTTGATAACACAATAAACAGAGGTAACTGTGTTCTGCTCCTCAATGGTTCTTGTATCCTGGAAATTGGATGCAAAACATCTTGATAAAAGCTAGGTGCTTCCTGCTTTGTACTATGATCTAACTTCCTCGGGCAACTCTAACTGTCGGCTCACTTACACTATTCTACAGAGATTCCAATGGCTGAGAGAAAACAAGGATAGAGGCAAATGACTTCTCACTCTGACTGATCACCTTCCCTATTGGTTGTACCTAACAATTAACGTCAGTATACTTGATTTCATTAATTTCAACTTTATTTTACTAGGTGAGTCCGGTGAGAACCAACTCTGATTTTCAATGAACCTAACAAACACAGCCATTTTCTAAAATATGTCCCCTGCCAGGACAATACCTAGCATTGTTTTGGACACATTAGGTTCCTGTCATTTTAAGACCTGTCTGCAAATTTAATAGAAAAACCATCTAGCACTGAGTTCAACTACTTTCTAAGGCTGTCGCAGGAACTTTCCTGTCACGCTCCTCCCTTGGCTCCCTCCGGTATAGCCTTTTAGACATCTTGGCCTCTCCCTGCCACTACAGATAGGCAACAGGACTTTCTAATAACGTTGTAAAGAGCATACTATACATGGCAGCCAGGCTATTCAGTCTATTAAACTAAATTGGAATGTAGTTCACTTGTGAATGCTCAGAATGGTGAGTCGTCCATTACAGGGTCCATTGTAATCTTCTCTGTAAGTACATCTCATCCTTTGCTGTTGCCATGTTCACTGTATCTATCCAATTTCAGTATGTGTTGCCAAGTTTAGTATGTGTTATTGAAGTGAATGTTCTGTAATTACACACACTAAGTTCCCACAGCCAAATCTGCATGCTGTCATTTTCTTTTGTAGTAAGCCTTGAGGCAGAAGCACCCAGAGCATCTGGAAGAGAGTAAACTCCTTTCTGATATGAGAGTTTAACATCTTTGCAAGATCCTCCTATTTCATGAATTTCAAAGCTGAACAGATTTACCACCAAAATAACTAAATATCATGTTATCAATGAACTGTTAAAGTGACCCAATACAAAGCATAATTTGAGTCTAATAGTAATTTGCCAGCCAAACTCTTTGCTAAGGACTTTGCATGATTGGTTCTTTGAAACACAGGCTGTCAGAATAATAAATTATTCTAAATGTTAAAGATTGAATCCTTATTCCATTATCTAGTGTATTTGGCAAAATTAAGAAAATATCATATATTTTAGATACATTTGCATCCTCCTTGGATGTATCTTGCCTGCATCCAGGTAGGATTCAGAGACATACAGTGGGGAGAACAAGTATTTGATACACTGCTGATTTTGCAGGTAGCATGTAGAGCATGTAGGGGTCTGCATTTTTTACCATAGGTACACCTCAACTGTGAGGGATGGAATCTAAAACAAAAATCCAGAAAATCACATTTTATGATTTTAAAATAATTAATTAGCATTTTATTGCATGACATAAGTATTTGATCAACTACCAACCAGTAAGAATTCCGGCTCTCACAGACGGGTCTCAGATTTTCTTAAAGAAGCCCTCCTGTTCTCCACTCATTACCTGAATTAACTGAAACTGTTTGAATTTGTTACCTGTATAAAAGACAACATCCTACCCACAGTAAGGGCATTGAAGATGGGTTGTGGCTTGGTCTTCCAGCATGACAACGACCCAAAACACACAGCTCCGTAAGAAGCATCTCAAGGTCCTGGATTGGCCTAGCCAGTCTCCAGACTTGAACCCAATAGAAAATCTTTGGAGGGAGCTGAAAGTCTGTATTGCCCAGCGACAGCCACTGAAACCTGAATGATCTGGAGAAGGTCTGTATGGAGGAGTGGGCCAAAATCCCTGCTGCAGTGTGTGCAAACCTGGTCAAAAACTACAGGACACGTATGATCTCTGTAATTGCAAACAAAGGTTTCTGTACCAAATATTAAGTTCTGCTTTTCTGATGTATCAAATACTTATGTCATGCAATAAAAAGCAAATTAATTATTTAAAAATCATACAATGTGATTTTCTGGATTTTTGTTTTAGATTCCGTCTCTCACAGTTGAAGTGTACATATGATTAACATTACAGACCTCTAAATGCTTTGTAAGTAAGAAAACCAGCAAAATCAGCAGTGTGTCGAATACTTGTTCTCCCCACTGTAGATGGTCAGCCCTGAGAGGCTGAAGGGGTGGATCTGATGGCTCTCCGTGTTGGGCAGTGTAAAGAACTAGAAGGGTGACAACAGAATAGAGTGAATCAGCTGGGGCAGTGTGAAAAGCCTCTATGGCAAAGATATGAGTGACCTTGAAAGCTGAATGGATAAGGTTGAGAGAGATAACAGGAGAGTTGGCCAGAGACAGCATGCTTAAGTGTTATCCACAGGGAGGGAAAATATAGGGGGAGGAGGTGGCGGAAGGCGAGAGAAGAAAGGGTGGCAAAGAGTTTGCCTGGGGTTAGTGTCTTCACCAGTGAAGGTAGTGAAGATGGAGTGAATGGATGATAGGTCCTCTGCACGTTTTGCTCAGTTGCCAGCAGCACCTCTTCTGTGAGCTCGCAGAGTCGATGGAGGAAAGGGGTTAGTGACAACGGTCTTATACTGTGGAGCGGAAGTTGAGGGGGGTGAACAAGGTGGAATTTGGAGGCTCAAGGGCAAGGTATTTAGCAGACAGGAGCAATAATGAGATCCAAAAGGAGAACGCAACAGGGAGATTTCGCCGGCTCATGACCCATCTGCTTGCAAACAACATATAATGAACAGAAAGTCCAGTGCATTGACTCTTTTGTAAGTGGGAGAAAACTGGGAAGGGTGAGTACAAAAGAAAAAATAATGAAAAGTGGCCTGGTAATATGAGTGGTGAGTCACTGTCAGGAAATAAGCTCATCAAGGTATCTAGCTCGTTATGATGTCTCTAAGGAGACCTGGTGGACCATAGGTGACAACAATGTTAAGCTAGTGTAGGATCTTGAAGGAACTTTAATAGGATGAAAAATTACTGGGAGTTGGCCAACCATACCCAAATACACATTATATTGGCTGCCTTTGCACAACAGGACACAACCCAATCCCCCTCTTACACCTAACCTCCACTACACCTGAAAATAAAAACAACAGCATTACATTCATTCATAGTTTTCAGCGGCTCTCCCTAAGAAGGGATCTCTCTTTGGCAGCTCATGGGTCACACCAAGAAGGAGTCATTTGACTGATGCTGTAACAGTTGCTGTGTGCTGTAGAAACATTGTGATTGTTTCTAACAATGGGGAAAATACACTCCCTGTTTTCTTCAATAAAAGCATTTTAGAACTTACTTCAAATGTAAGGTGAAAAATTACTGGTTGTACAAAACATGTATTCACCAGTAATGGAACAATATTGAAATTACTAAGGAAAGGGAGCCCTTCAACCAATCCATTAGGTAACATCAAACTTACCCCAGCCCTTACATTTCATTGTGGATTGAAAAAGCTAAGTGCAAAAACACTGAGGATGATGACTGACCATCCTTTGTACAGACATAAACATAAGTAACTGAAGGAGTGATCTTACCCTTGTAGATAACACTGGAGTAACAGGTCCTGTTTTGTTGTTCAGATTGCAACATGGAAGATACCTGGACAAACGATACCTATAGAGACGATACCTGGAGAAAAGATACCAGAAGAGAGGATACCAGGAGATACGATACCTGGGGAGACGATACCTGGGGAGACGATACCTGGGGAGAAGAAACCTGGGGAGACCATACCTAGAGAGAAGAAACCTGGGGAGAAGATACCAGGAGAGAAGATACCTTTAGAGAAGATACCTGGAGAGCAGATACCTGGAGAGAAGATAAACATGTGTTAAAACATATACGATAAATGTAATAGTAAATTCCTAGAGATCATACATGAGGAGACACAAGAAGCTTTAGGTGATGGGGTAAAAACATTTTTTATACTATTGACAGTTTGAATGGCCAGCATTGAATGAGTGAAGGAATGAGTGGGTGAAATGTGAATGCATGCTCAATAAAGTGAACGTTTGGGTGTGTGTGTACAATGACTCTTTTTTCATTTTCAGTCTTCCAGCAAGAGAAACATATGGTAGTAACTGTAAATTGCCAAAAACGAACTCTGTCTATTACGGCCTGTAGCACAAGGTAAAGTGCCCCAACACATGGTCGATTTGTACATGCACAGAAGGGTTTCATTGATGTGACAGGAAGAGCTGGAGACAGACACGGTTGCCTAGTAATAATTGATATGTTCTCAAGTTGGGTGGGAGATCTCCCAACACAAAAGAATAATTCCAAGGCTGTGATAAAAAGTTTGATAGCAGTTATACCATTTATGCTATTTTTTTCCTTAGGTCTGAATGTTCCGTTGTTTGAAGTTCAATACAAAAGGAAAAAATAAATTCATAATTATTCACAATTTTGGCTGAATATTCTCTACTAGTCGCAAAAAGATAAAATAATAATAAATACTGTAACGTAGGCTATTGACAGTATTCTGGATTTTATTAATTTTGTTTCACTTCTGTGATTAAATGCTTTAAACCAATTATAATGTATTCAGATGAAAATTGTTCATAGAATATGTTCTACTTCTCTATTACAAATATAGATATTTTGTGTAATTTTTTTTAATGTCCAGACCATAAAATTCTATGTTATCATTCTCCAGATGAGTATAAAGCCATAGGTTATATACACACACGCCTGCAATGTTACACCAGCTACAAAAAAGTGAAACGAACAAGACTACGTGCTAATTGGACATCTAATGTTAGATTATGAACATTCTTTGTCTCAACCTCTTTTTACCAGGGCACATGGCGCCAACATGTCGGTCTGGTTATAAGAACGGGAGAGGGGATAGAATAGATGGTTTCCTGGCCCACCTAAAGTACTCCTTTTCTCACTCACCTCCATTTAATGTGCTCTCCTTGCCCTGTCGGTATCCGCTTGCTCTCTCTCTCTTAACTCTGAACACACCAGATGGGACATGAAATACATAATATCAGTAAGCAAGTGTTGTTTCTTGCCATGATGTTCAGGAATGGATGACCATTTCTCATCGGAATGGCAACAATTATAATATCAATAAACATTAACTCAACTCTTGTGCTAGTGTATACGTCTATATCTATGGTACTCATTTTCTCACTGCCCAAAAAATGCATGAAATGTCTCTGCCACCCTGCCCCTTGCTCAAGATAGACACACTGTGAATGAAAGCTGACTAATAAAACTGCTTCCACTTTAATCAAACAAAGACTAACAATTATATGTATCATAAGCCAGTGCAGCTATACAGTATAGCCTACTACGGGTATAGGCAATCAATGAAAACGACTACTGTCTACCAGCGTAGCAATTTCACAACGGCCAAGGCCTATCAATATGGCCGTGAAGCCCCGAAAATCATTGCACGCCCTACGACCACCATGGCCTTTGTTCCCCTGCTACCGTCAAAATCTCGTGGTCAGCAGTCGATTTGTTTTTTGGTTTGTAGTTTGAAACTGAGAAAAACCATAAGAACGGGCTACATGCAGGTGAGCAAACTAGCTAGTTATCTGAATCAAACCTCTCTGTTTTGGAAGGTGCGTTCATGAGCAACTGGAGGATGGTAAAGTTCTGAGCTCAGAGCGGGAAGATACACATGAACGCTTTTTGAGAGGTCAAATAAGTAACGGTAGGTTTGACATGCGTTTGTGGTGAAAAATACTTTCTTCATGCACAAATAAGTCACTACATTTGTTTATGTAGGTCGTAATCATAAGCAAGGGGATTGTGATGTTAAAGGATACTTCGCAGTTTACTTTGTGTAAACGGGAGTAATGTTAGCCTTCTGACTAACTAGCCGTAACGTTACTTAGCTGTCAATGCAGTACTATTGCCTGTTGTCGTCATTTGAATGCTCTCAACTAAAACTTCTGAAATGAAGCACAATGAGTTATAGGTACAGTTACAGGTTATTATTCAAAGTGGTAGGTGGCGGTAATGCACCAATAGCGTTGTATGCCAACCCCTGGTAAACCCCACAGAATTATTCAAATTATGACGTTAAAAAGTGAATAATGTATGTTTTAATGTCACGCATGCTTTTTTATCAGCAATTCAAGCTCATTATTTGTATGCTCCAAATCCTCTTAGCTATTTTACTCAATGGCCTTTGTGCCCTAAAAAAACTGGCACTGAAGGCCAAATGGCCTCGCTCCAAAAATGACGATATTCCAAGCCTGCTGTCTTCCTAAATTGAACGCGCAGTGAAACAAAAATGATTTACTCAGACTTACTTTAGGTGTGCTTTCTGACAAATCTAACAAAATGAATACATTAACAGTTGAATACGCACTTGAGCACCATTGTTAGTCACTGGGTGAATGTGTGGCTAATTAACTTTTCAGATAACTTAGCGATGATAAAGATAATTTATGGTTGATTTATTAACATTCGCAAATCGTCCCGTTTTCACCCAAAACTTTTGTTTCCACTTCATATAACTGTCACTTTGTATTAAAAAAAATTATTACAGCGTTTAATGACGTGTTGTTTAAACTATCCCAATCTAAAGGAACTGCGTAACATTCATATTGCATACTAGTTTTCCACTTCTGAATACATTGGGAAGTAATGAAATTGAGAGACAGTAGGGTGTTTGATTGTACCTACAGTACTAACAGCAGTCGACCAACTACTTCTGATGCGGTACGGCAACATCACTTGGACAAATTACACTCAGCACTGCAGTAAGCCGTACTAATAGAACCAATATAACATGGTTATGGTTATTTTTACATTTGCTAAAGATTATTTTGAACGGTGGTGCATGATTGACTGTCGTTTAGATATATACATAAAATATATGACATTATGAGCATATTTGTATATATATATATTTATTTGTAATTACGGCCTTGAGTCTCCTCCTGCTACACAATGGTTAACTACAGGGATAGGACCACCTAGCCCCACCAGAGGATTGACCTCTAGCTTATGTAAACATGATGTGACCGTTTTGAACTGTGTGTATGCCACCAGGCTGAAGTTAACCTGTGTAAAAATACCTGCATTGTTGTTTAGAATTATTCATCAATTGCCTATCACATAGCAGCATATTTTGTCTTAACTTTCCATAGATTTTATCCTGTGTACTGTGTCATTTGCATTATTTTTTTAATAATAAATCAGATTTGTCAGATGAAATTATATGGTGACTGACTATTTAAAATATTTTTTTTATTCAAAGAACTTCATTTCCTTCAGATTAGAAATAGGATATATTAATTACCAATTTTTCCTTGGAAAATGGGTCACACATCAAATAAATGGAGATACCATTACATAATCATCCCTACATCCCTACATTATCATCGACTTTTTATCTTCTTTCTTACCCCAGCTGCAGAATACTAGAAAATCTGGTGGATCCCTACCTGAGCTCGGATTGGACAGTTATTCCTAGATCCTCCTTTTTCTTATGTTCAGAAACCTTTTTTATGATCAATGAATCGTTCCACCAGCCTCACTAGCCTTTACAATCAAATGATGCATGGCAATACATTAGCATATTGTAAGGATTTTCTCTGAGGACCGTGAGATGTTATAACACAGTATTGTTCCTAAACTCTTAGTTCACAGGCCACATCAGAATTACATTAGCTTGCAAAGTGATATTTAATATCCATTGGAATCCAGCTGAATTTAAGATATCCAAAAAGCATAATGTTTAATCACACGCAGTCTGCATTACAGGATGGGAAATATTTTCTGCAGAGACTAACTAAATTAGCTGAACTGGAATAAATATTTCAAGACTGGTGCAATAAATTCTAAAACTAACAGTTTGGATTTGTAGATCTAAATCTGTTTTGATAACTGTTGTTTATCTATGCATAGCATTATTCAACTAAACTATACACACGCAAAACAAAGATATTCTCAAAATCACCCTGCAACATAGAATACTCTGAAAAATGATTTACAGAACGCATTCTGACCTCTAAAAAAGTATTCCTACTTTCCTATGTGTCATCAAAGAACATGTTCATCCAAAGACACTCTTTCGAAAGTTCAAAGTTTTAAGTAGGACTATTTAACTTCCAAAAGATGAATACTCAATATATTTTCTATAACCCAATTCCTCCAGAAATAACTATTCATTGAGTGTGTAATTTGTTTACTTTGGTAAAGACTACTGAGTAAAACAAACAATGTTGGGTGATGATGCAATACTACATGTAAATCATTAGACATTTCAAAGATATATTCAAGCTGTATTGCACAAGAGGATGGGATATATGACCACTATAACAGACCTAAGGACTTTAGGCATGACTCAATGTTGTGGATACACTCCATAGCCGTGGTCAATTGTCTACAGTATGTACCGCAAACATATGAGGTAGTTTCTCACTACAAAAAAATGGTTACCAGTGCAATTTTACATGGATTGATGAGTGCAAGGCAAAATTAGTACAAGGCAGGTTGGATGTAATTGCGACACGACATAGTAATTGATTAAACAAGACCATGTGCAAAAAAAATAAAAGAATGGTTCTGACTTGCAGATCAGCACAACACCTCTTCAGTATACTTAGTAAATCTGTGGGAGTGGGTAGTGACGGGCTCCAAGAAACCCATTACATCTGACCAAACAACTTTAGTTACTGTAGGTTGCATATGATTGGTCTTATTTAAGGAATCAAGCGATTGGATGACTGATTTAAAGGAAAACCCCTCAAAATTCTGATGGCGTAGACAAACTCAGCTGAAAATAAAGAACTTTTCTTCTTACGCTGAGTTTATAACATGTAGAAATTATAACGCAGTTGTTTTGCAGGCTGCAATGTTGTCAACAAATTGGTTTACTGTTAATCCATTTACGTTTGTAAATGTAGCCTACTAAAGTCCATTTAATCAAAATATTTGCCTGGTCCATTTGTTTGGTGATTGGATTTTTGTATTCTTAACCAGTGGGGCTGCTGTGATAAGAAATGACAGAGAAACCTATTGTATGTTTACAAGGAAGTTGGACAGGAAGACTTGCATAGTAAATAGCAAAATACATTTGTTAAACAGACTGTGAACCCTAAAATGGAGGGTTGATTCTAAATGAAATACAGTTAATAGAATAATGATTTGCTTAAGATGTAGGGACATTTCTAATGTATTCAGGATATTTTTAGATCTATTTACTATATTGTAATTGGTCATTAAAACCATTCACCTGAACCATGGGCTAAAAACTGTGAATGCTGCTTTTATTCCCCATAATGTTTTTATTTGAACACATCTTCATAGTTTTCTCAGTGTATTAAAAACATACAGTAGGAATGGGAAGAGAAGGAACGGACCCAAAAAGTTTGTTTCAGGGCAATGGTGGGTGTTTTATTACCTAAAAAAGAAGGGTGATGGGAGGAAGAGATGGAGAGGCAACTTTGTCTCTGGAGCGGCCCCTCTGTGGCGGTTTGGGAGAAATGGGTGTTGTAATTTTGGTGGCTTTGGCACTCTCCATCTTCTGGGCATCTTTCTCCTCCATCGTGTAGCCCAGCCTGGTTCCATATTTTCTTTCTCTTTGATTTTTGCTTCTTGCTCACTCTTACCATGGAAATGTCTGAGGGTTGCTTACAATATTTTCACTTATGTACAGATTTTCAGTACTCTAGCCACCCCTGTTATGCGTGACTATAACCCACACACCACCATGTGTTATGTTGTGCACCCACTTACCTAAAATTATGTTGTGAAATGTGTTTTTCTCAGTTGCATGTTTTGTTGAAATAATGGATTATCTGCTAATGCTACCAAGCAATACTGACACTCTTCTCTTCTATATATAAAATGCAAGCTTTCTTTCATGCTGCAAAAAGCTTGAAACTGTATTGAAATTATACAGTATCTTAGTGTGGAGTGAGAGGAATGCAATGAATTAAATAGTACTACAACTCTACGAGTCTGAGAAATGTGTGAAACCTACGCAACCCTCCTATTGTTTATACTACAAGAGACCAACATAGCTGCTGTATTAAGTCAAAGCTGCGTGCTAAACAACCTTGGCAGAGCATGGGTGAATTGTGTCTCATGTTTCTTGTATTTTTTTTCAGCTATAGAAAATCCATTGTAATTTTTTGTTGTGGTATTATGTCAAATGTCCCCGGTATCCAAACTATGTTGATTAAATGTACTAACCCACCAAACATACAAACAAAAATGATATTGAATTACTTACAATACAATGAAAACTTTAGTATATTTTAGAATACTGTTCATTGATCGTTTATTGTACTTTCCATTGAAGTTTATTGTATCCAAACAGGAGACGTCCTAACGATTTCCAGGGGACTGTCACTCAAATGTTCTGGAGGCGTCTTAACAATGCATTGTGTACTCCAACTTAGTTTAAAGTGAGAACATTTTGATATTCTTCAATGTCTTCAGAATCTGGTCAGATCACATGTAAAGAAAAAATATATACTGGAATCTGTCATAATTAGCCCAAAGGTTTTGTATGTGCTCCTGATCCAGCCTCTTCGACTAATGTGTGTTTGGAAGAATGTGTGCGCATGGTCAGTATTTTATTTTTTCATGTACTTTGCAACACCTGCAGATATAAAGAACACATTCTGCCACACAAGATTAATCTACAGAAGGGAGGTCAAGAAGTGGAAGGACCTCCAGTGGGCAGGGGAGAATACTGTTTACTCCATTTGATGGGTACACCCTCACCCCTTCATCTTAAACAAGAAGACCAGGAAGTGCTCCAGGACAACAATGCCAAAGTTGCATGACGAAACATCACTATAATAACAACATAGAATATTTGCCTAAAATAAAGTATGCTGTGATATTCACCCTACCAGAGTGAACAAAAATTAATCCAAACGACCCTAAACATAATGATGTGAAAGTAAACACTTGTTTTTTCAATGACATACATTCCCCTCCAAAAGTATTGGAACGGCAAGGCAAATTCTTTTGTTTTTGTAGGTCACTGAAGACATTTGGGGTTAAGATCAAAAGATGTGTATGACACAAGAGTTCAGAATTTCAGCTTTAATTTCCTGATATTCACGTCTAGATACTCATACTCATCTTTTGATCTTAAACCCAAATGTCTTCAGTGAACAACAAAAACAAAGGAATTTGACTTACAGTGCCCTCCAAAAGTATTGGAACAGTATCTGTTTGTTATATTTCTTGACTTTACTTAGGAGAAATGTTCAACAAAAGCATACATTTAAAAAGTGAGAAGATACTATTTAAGACACAATGGATCACATGTTTTGAAAACTGACTCTGGATACTGTAGGGTTTTGTGCTTGTGTTATCATACCCCTGGAACATATTCAAATTTTGTAGAGCATAAACCTGGATAAACAACTCCCTGCCCTTTAGCAGGTCCATGAAAAGAGTAGTAGTGGAAATAGAATGAATATTACAATGGCACCTGGCCATCTGTGTAGGGGCTGTCTGGGCAGGGTTGGAGGAGAGAAAAGGAGAGGAGCAGAGTGGACATCAGAGACATGGATGGGGTTGCAGTGAGATTAGTCAACAGGACAAGCACATTTTCAACCTTGTGAGTGGGTGGGACTGGGAAAGGGTGAGGTCAAAAAAAGAATTTGATGGAAGGAGTCTGGATGTTGAAGATGCCCACTAATGTGAGTGGTTAGCCATTGTCAGGAAATAAGCCTGGTACGGTATCAAGCTCCTTGAGGATGTCCACAAGGGCACATGGTGGATGCTAGATGAAAATGAATTTGAGATTGAATGTAAAAGTAACTTTGACAGCATGGACTTTAGAAAGCAACAGCACCAGACTCTCTCAGACTATAGGAAACAAATTAAGAGGCCCTCCATAAGGTGCAGACGGAAGGATCTCAAGGATCTGGACAGAGTGAATGGAGGAATGGTCCAAAATCCCTTCCAATCTGTTCTCTAATCTCATTTAATTTTTTTAAGGAAAAGGCTCAGTGCCATTATCCCTGAAAAGGAGGGTACACAGAGAGCGCCCACAAATGAATGGAGGGTTGCCAATGATTTGGACGTTTGAGTGAATACAAATATAGTTTGGGAAATTTGACATTTTGGTTTATTCCCTTGAATCATTAACAAAGTAAAATACATTCTGCTCCACATCTTGGAAAACAACAACATTACTCAACATGCGTGTTGTTTCTTTGATTCAGCCTTTTTTGCTCCTGCTTTATCAAGGGTAGTAGTGATTTTGGAGGTGAATGTGGATCCGACACAGGGGAGGCCATGACCTAAAATGTAAATACAGCAACATTTTACCATTGGTATGTAGGTGGGACTACAGGTTTTAATAAAACCAGGTTTTATTCAGCATGCAAAATAATACAAGTGTTCTAAATGTCCTGCCTATCTACTGGATGAAAACTGTTACAACCCCCGGCATTACTGATGTCCTTGCTAATGTAATGCTCAGCTTACTGTGGGGTCTGTTGATGTTCTCATATAGGTTTCTGCCTTTAGAGAAAGTGACTGGGGAATGCAACTATTATGGACATTAACATACTGGATGTTGCACGTGACATGCCATGAGAAAACATACTTTTGAGTTTAATAAGTACACAGCACAGTGTTGTATCAAAAAATAAGAGCTGCTTTTCACAGAAAGTATCTTCCTATTCTGAAAGATACATTTGTATTCTGTAGTAGGGATTCCATTATGTATTGGATTGGAGTTTCATTTAATGTCATTCATTTATTCAGTAATATTAATATTGCACATGTCTAATCCCTCAGATTATAACAATGACCACCATTTAGATCAAGCAGCTCAGGAGGATCAGTCAACAGGTTGGGATTAATTCATGACTGGTTACTACTGGTGTACTGTATTTGTCAATGAATACCATTTCCTAGTAAGGGACATTTATGTTGTGCATTATGCTGTTATATGCTTGCCTAAATGTTCGTTCTTGTGTGTGTGTGATGGTGTTCTGTATCTATGCATGTGGTATGTAGTCATTGTATTGTATTAAGTACAAAAAATAAAATCTTCATTAGTGTAAAAGCATGGATTATGGTGTAGAAAATGATCTGGACACCAACAAATTGTAGTTGTTCTGGCACTATTCTCTAGCACAGTTATAATGAAACAACAACTGCGAGTATGTTTGCAATTCTACAAATCTTTTGGATGCATCATTGTCAGTTGCGGATAAAGCTGTGCCATGATTTTATTAATTGTAAGCTCTTTTTAGCAGTAGTGGCAGCGTCATGCTACGGGGATGCTTCTCTGCGTCACGACATTGAAAGCTTTTGAAGATAGAGGGCAAAATGTATCTGTCTGAGGTAGTCCTGGAACTAGGGTTTCATCTTCCAGTAGGACAATGACCCCAAACATACAGCTGAAAAAAAAAATGGTCAACGTCCAGTCAGAGCCCAGACATCAGTCCAAATGAGAATATGCAGTTGCAGTCAAAAGTTTTGACACACCTATTAAAGTGAATGGAAAGATTTTTCCCCAATTATTCCGCGTACAACTTGATCGATCTTGAAAAATGTGCATACATTTCTGTATTCTCTTGTGCAAAGTTAAAAGAGATTTATACAAATAGACTCATGGCTGTAATTGCTTCCAAACGTGCCTCTACCAAACCATGACTAAATGGGGTGAAGACTTACACAATCAATCATTTTCAGTTTTGTATTTCTTAATGTAGAACATACTGTAGATTCAAAATTTCACTTTTATGTTTTGATCAGTGGCAAAAACACCTGTGTGGCAAAAACGAAAGAATTCCATTTTGATCTCATGTTGTAACATACAAAAATGTGGCATGATTACTAGTGAGAGTCACTCTATGACTGTATGAGTGCAAATATGTTTGGTCCTGTAAGGTGCGAGTGTTGTGAATAAAAGGATGAGGCAAACAAAAAGAAAAAAAAACGATGGATACTGAGGTTTCAGATTAGGTTTCTCATTTATATACACAGCACCGCAATGTCCGACAACAACAAACCAACAATCCATTAACAGGGCAACACAAAATATACATATGTACAGAACTAAATAGGTGATAGGGATCAGGTGTGTTCCTGGAGTGTGTTTCTGTCATCAGTCTTTTGCCGGTGGGTTTTACATGGTCGAGGTGGTGCGACGAATTGGGAGAGGCACGCGGAGCAGGTGTTACAGGTCCACTCACTCAAGTGGGGGGAACTATTTGATATGAATAAAAATACCACAAACCATTCAAGCTTACAATCTGCATGTGAGGTTCTGGTCTGTTTGGTATAGATCGTTTTTGAATATGGCCTGTTTTGTTTTTGTCTTTTGATTTTGAACACAACTTGTCCTTTTGTATTATTGTTTACACCTGTGTGTGTGTGTGTGTGTGTGTGTGTGTCTTTCTCTCTCTCTCTCTCTCTCTCTCTCTCTCTCTCTCTCTCTCTCTCTCTCTCTCTCTCTACACGGCTGTCTTACTTGATTAAACTATGTTTGCTTTTGAAACCTCTGCGCCTGTGTCCTGCTACCCATGCTGAATCATGTCACTGCAATTGAATGTCATAGAGGTTGTTTCACAACAAAACGTCCACAGAACAGAGCTAAAACAAAATAAAATTTGTAATTATCTGATTGAATTTTTCTTTTTAGTTTATAAGTCAGCAAATGTTACAATGACATTTTATAGATTGTAATTATATACAGTAACTTACCTCCAGTGTAAAAGTTAAGAATTTGAAATTGTTTTATTATATGCAAATATAGCAACTGTTCTGTAGCTGATGTATGAACAATGATTCAACTCACTTTTGTTTGTGAACTACTTCATTTATGTAATAGTTTTACTGAAGCATGTCTGTGGATTTTGTGCAACATGTGCACATTCGGTATATTTGTTAAAAAAGAAGTTTTGAAATGTGACCATTGTTAAAGAAAAATAATCGGTCTTGAGTCCAAAGTTCTATAAAGGTTTTTTTATTTTTACATGCGCATGGGATAATCGATATACGGCCACCTAGTATGACCGCACTCCGATTAATCGAAGTATCTAGGTACGACAGGCATCTTTGTAGCGTCTTCACTGACCACGCCCCCAACTCAAAGTTGTCACACATTGAACAAAGAACAGATGCCAGGTCATTCTCTAGTCAAGCTGATCTCTTCAACAGATAAACAGAGAACCCAGAGATCTTTTAATTACTCATTTACCTAGGTCACAGCATACTAAATGAAACAACCATAGAAATCAATATAAACTCATAACTGCCAATGTAATATAAAATAAAACATTGAATCATTATATTGCTTCACAATTTCAAATTTCTATCACACCATAGATAAATCACTGGATGCACACCAAAAGTAGAATATTTAATGATTCAACATGGGCTATTTGCTTAATCACAATAATGCGACCACAGAAGCAATTACTTAGTCTTATGTTAAATGGTGTCCACCATGGTACCGAGTTAAGCGGTGATGGTTGTATGTTTGATACTATAAAACATGAGTCATCTCATTGAAAATGGATGTGTGTGAAAGATCAATTCTCAAACACTTGGCCTTTCATGAACGCATTACCTAATTTTGTAGTTTCTCCAACCAACATTACTCACTATTCTTCATGTTGGATAGACGTACTGTAATTTTAGATGTGCTGAAGACAATGATTTGGGGATTGATTCCCAGGCCTTACTTCCTAGAACCTTTGTAGCATTAAGATTTACATGTAGAGCGTCACTATTTTGATTAGGAAGTAATATTTAATAACAGTGTTCAAAAGCAAAATCCCTCTAGAAAACATATGTAAATAACAACTCTATGGCTCCAGACATTGAAAAACGCAGCCAAGCGTAAAGAATTCCTACATGCCAAAAATCCAAATCCCATAAAAAAAGAAAAGCATACGTAGATCTGACAAAAGACTGTCTGAGCCATTGTAATTTACATATCCAGACACTCAGTAAGCCTGCTTAATGCATTGCCCTCTGACACCTGCTCTTGACTGATCACTGTCCTGCTGCTGTGCCGGAACCGTGAGCTCACTCTCTCCCCTGACCAGCATGTAATCCTATGCTGCTATCGCCTCTCCAGATGATCCCGCGCAGTACACCATGTACACTTAGGTCCGGAAATAATTGGACACTGAAACAAGATTTATTATTTTTGCTATTTACCAACATATATTAAAGTTGCAGTTAAATAATTATTATTTCCTTCAAGTGCAATTTAAATTAAGATTGTGGGTATTCCCATCCAGATTGGAGGAAGGGTTTAGGAACTTCAGCTCTTTTATATGTAGCCCCCTGCTTTTCAAGGGACCAAAAGGAATTGGACAATTGACTCAAAAGCAGTTTCATGGACAAGTGTGATTTATTCTTTAATTCAAAGGATCTCTCAATGCAAGTGAAACAAGCCATCCTTAGGCTGCAAAAAAAATCCATCAGAGAAATAGCAGGTTCATTAGGAACCGCCATAGTAAAGAAAAAACCCTTGACAACATTCACCCAAGTAAAGAACACTCCAGGAGGTAGGCATATCTGAATCCAAGTCTACCATAAAGAGAAGACTTCATGAGAGCAAATACAGAGGGTTCATCACATGGTGCAAACCATTCATAAGCCACAAGAATAGAAAGGCCAGATTAGATATAGCCCCCAATTATTTTTTTTAATCCAGCCCAGTTCTGGAACAGCATTCTTTGTGTGAAAAGATTTAACTAAGAACAATCTGTACCAGAATGATGGGAAGAAAAAGGTATAGAGAATGCTTGGTACGGCTCATAATCTGTAAAACACTGTGTTGGCAGTGTGATGGCATGGGTATGCATGGGTTCCAATGGTCCTGGGTCACTAGTGCTTCTTGATGATTTGACAGAAGACAGAAACAGCCAGATGATTTCTGAAGTATGTAGGGCTATATTTTCTGCTCAGATTCAGACAAATTCAGCAAATTGAATGGACGGTGCTTCACTTTATAGATGGCCAGTGACCCAAAATATACTGCGAAAGCAGGCCAGGAGTTTATTAAGGCAAAGAAGTATAATGGCCAAGTCAATCACCTGATCTCAACATGCATGCATTTCACTTGCTGATGACAAAACTTACCAACAACAACAACTGAAGACAGCTGCAGTAAAGGCCTGGCAAAGCATCACAGAGGAGAAAACCCAAGATTTGGTGATGTCCATGCTTTCAAGACTTCAAGCACTCATTGCCTGCAAAAGATACTTGACAAAGTATAAACTAATATTTTTTTATTAATTATTGTGTTAATTTATCCATTTAAATTTGGGCCTGAAATAAGGCAACTGTGTATGTAAATGGTTGCAATTTCAAAACATTTCAAATAATATTTTTGTTCAAACCCTTGATTTAAAGCTTAATGTCTGCACTTCAATTACATCAAGGTTGTTTTATTTCAAATCCATTATAGTGGCGTACAGAGCCAGTATTATGACAATTTTGTCAGTGTCCAGATATTTCTGGACCTAACTGTATTCCCCCACTGTCCTCCGGATCCACTGTGCCCTCCTAGCAGCTGCCAGATCATTGGTGATCAGCCAGGTGGACAGGACCAAGCCTCCAAACACGTGGTGCTGTGGTCCTCCCTCTGACACCGCACCGGCTCTGGTCCTAAACAGCAGAACCCGCCCTGGATACTACTCGGCTGACAATCACTACAAGCCAAGTTACCTGCCTCTGCCATCTTCGGGCTGCATCCCTTCCTGTGAGTGACACTCCTTTATTCATCTTTATTTTCTGCAGGTGCCTAAGCCAGCCTCTGTAAAAGGAGTTTTAAGAGGATATGCAAAGTGGATGAGTCTAGTGTGCTGATAATGGTAACGATGGAAGGGCATGCTATCTGAGGATTACACGCTGGTCTCTCTTGGCTTTGGCTCCATCCTTGGAGGGCCTTCAGTAGTGCCGGGGATTAATGCTACACGTACCAACATAAAAAATTAATCCCAGAAATATTCAGTAGCTATGCTGTCACACAGTATTACATAATAGCTGCAAAGAGTTTAGACCATGTAATTCGAGACAAAAAAAATATGGGGGGTCTGACCATATGAGAACTGGCCAACAGACTAAGCTCTTTAACTATATGTTTATGTACTACCCCATTCCAAAAAAGGTCGGGACGCTGCGTAAAATGAAGGCGGCAGCGTTTCTGGATCTTCTTGCATTTGTGAATGAAGCGATACACTATGTTTACAGACATTGGTTTTTGGATGTGTTTCTGAGCCCATGCAGTGATTTCCACTACAGAATCATGTCGGTTTTTAATGCAGTGCCCCGAAGATCACAGCCACCCAATATAGGTTTTCAACATTGTCCCTTGCATACAGAGATTTCTCCTGGCTCTAAGAATATTTTAATTATAGTATGTACCGTAGATGATCATATCCCCAAACTATTTATTTTATGTTGAGAAATCTTATTCTTTAATTCTTGCACTATTTGCCGATGCAGTCTTTTACAGAATGGTGAACCCCTCCACATCCTTTCTTCTGATAGACCCATCTTCTCTGGAATGAACGTTCAATACTCAATCATGTTTCTAACCTGTTACCAAAATATCAAACATTTCCCGTAATTTGTTGCCTCTCACCCTTATTTTCTGAAACGTGTCGTTGGCATCAAATTCAAAATGGGCATATATTTTTCAAGAAACAACAAAATACCTCAGTCTGTAAACTATTTTCTATATCTGGTTCAAATGATTTGCACATCAAGGTATTCTGTTTGTCTTTACATTTTACGGAGCATTCCAACATTTTTGGAAACAGGGTTGCAATTAGACGGACCTTGGTTCAAATAACATTTGCTAACTTTTACATTGTTGATTAGAGGTGTTGTTCTCCATTTTCCACAGTTGTTATTCCACTGAAATAGGTACAATATTTGAGTTCTATTTAAAACAATTATGATGATGGAACCCATGAGGTCTGGTACGATGTTAGAGCTCTAAAGCTGTTACAGTGTCCCTGATCCTCTGCCAGTTTAACCATGGAGAGAGATGGTGAGGGAATTGGGTTGTACCATGCTAAGCTATTTTTGGAAATAAATCTGTTTCAAAATGTTCATTGGAAGAAGACCGTCACGTAAAGCAATGTACACAAAGGGAAGGAATAGATGTGCTGTTGTGAAACAGCGGGGTACTGTTGAGATTTGGTGGGAAATCCAAAGCCAAAACCGCCCACTGATTACAAAACTCCACAGGGAGGCAAAGCACTTCAAAAGTCTCCATAAAATGGTTTGCTCCGAAGCGCACCCTTTTTGCTTCTTTCATCAAGAGACTAGCGAATAGTTGGTGTGAAATCTCCAGCATACCTTTGAGCTACTTTACCAAACATAATTCTCTACTGTGATACTGTACATGTAGAGAACATCATGAATATACACATTGATGTCAACAAATACCTAAATTAAATACCTACATTTTGGAATGGTCTCTAGTGCCTCCATCACCCTCTGTGCCAGATCATGTTATAGCCAGAGGAATCGCTATATTTTGGTCCTACCTGTATAATATCATTTTACATTTGTTCCAGGATTAAATAACATCTTGTCTATCCATACAAGATTGGAGAATGAGACATAAAAATGCTGAGGACATAATAGCATCCTAATGGTTGCCAGTTTCATAAATTTCTCTTCAGATGTTTGGAAGTGTGGCTTGAACGAATCTTCTCATGCATCAGCGACAGCCAACTCATTGGCCCCACACCAATGGGCCCCACAAATGAAGAGAGGTTATCTGACTGAAACCAAAGACAGCCCACCCAGTAGATTGAAGACCAATGGAGTGAGATGTTATGGACTTCTTTTCTGTTAATCTGAAAAGAAGATAAAGTTTTAATAATGTACATGTTAATACTTATTCATCCAAAAGGTGTTAATTGGGGGAGAAATCAGGAAATCAGGCCACTCAAGTTATTCCACACCAACATCATTGAACCATGTCTTTATAAACCCCGCTTTGTGAACAGGGGCATAGTCATGCTGGAACTGGAAAGGGTATTCCCCAAACTGTTACTACAAAGTTGGAAGCACCCAATTATTTAAAAAGCCTTATTTTCCTGTAGCATAAAGGTGTACCTTCACGGGAACTAAGGGGGCTAGCCCAAACCCTGAAACAGCCCCAGACCATTATCCCTCCTCCACCAAACGTTACAGTAACAAGCAAGCAAGCAAGCAAGAAAGTTTATTTATATAGCACAATTCATACATAGAAGCAATTCAATGTGCTTTACAGTGAAAATAGAAATACTGCAATAGAATCAAAATAGTCAGATCCATCATCAGCCTATTGTTACATTTACACAGAGGTTATTCCTCTGATAGCACCAGATAAGAAGAGACTTGTTTAGTCCAAGAAACACAAGAAATGGACAATAGACATGTGGAAATCTGTCCGTTTGTCGGATGAGTCCAAATATGAGATATTTGGTTCTATCCATTTTATCTTTGTGAGATGTAGAGTGGTTGAATAGATGATCTCCACATGTAGGGTTTCAACCATGAAGCCTGGAAGAGGAGGTGTGAGGGTCACACTGTCTGTGATTTATGTAGAATTTGAGGCACACTCAACTAGCATGGTTACCACAGAATTCTGCAGCGATATACCATCCTGTCTGTTTTGCACTTATTGGGATTTTTGTTTGTAGGCACTATACAAATGCCAGGTAGCATTCTCATGACATGGGCAACACCCAGATTTGTCCAGCATACTGCCAGAGTATGATTCATCACTCCAGCGAACACGTTTACACTGGCAGCGTGCTTTACACTACTCCAGACGATGCTTGGCATTCCACATGTTGACGTGAGGCTTGCGTACAGCTGCTTGGGAGTGTCACTATTTTGTGAAGCCCCCAACGCACGTGGGTCCTCGCTCTGTGAGTTTGCATGGTCTACCACCTAGTGGCTGGGCTGTTATTGCTCCTAGATGCTTCCACTTCACAATTATTACTGGTGACCAGGGCAGATCTAGTAGGGCAGACATTTCTTTTGGGAAAGGTGGCATGTTATGACCGTGCCATTTTTGAAGTCACTGAGTTCTTCAGTTAGACCCATTGTACTGCCAGTGTTTGTCTATGGAGATTTTTTTTTTGTGTTGTGTTTGTGAATTCCCCTTATAACTTCTCCATACATGCCTTTCAAGAATGCTTTACGTTCAAATGAATAGACGTTTTCAAACAAGCCTATGTACGAACATCATGAGGAATACATTTGCAATGAATAAAGCTGCTGTTTTTTTCTAAAGAGCTGTCTGTACTGAATTAATTGGACCTTACATTCGGGTAAATTGTAAATCAGTTCACAGTGCTGAGTTATACCAGCCTGCCTCTGATAGGAATTGGAATAACACTAATGTCCAGGGTGCGGTTGAAAGCGTTATCCTCCGGTACCATGAGCTTCTCTCACTTTCAGTCCTTTCCTTCTTCAAATTTCATTCCAACCTCGCCTGACACCTTTTAACTCTGCTTGCTCTTTCCATTGCTTCATGCAATCCAGGCTTGCAATCTCCAGAAGACCTTCCTTTAAGGTATCAAAGTGAGGGACCTCAAACAAAATAAGCCGTATGTGATTGAAGTGATGAAGTGAATGAGTACATCCTTTACACTGGCCCTTTAGCCATGTGTGTTGAGGGTCTGGCCAAGTCCATTCCAGGACCAATGTCAGCGATGTGATTGCCTGGGAGATGTTAGTGAGTGGTGGTTTGCGGTGTACTGTAGCTAAATATGGTGCTGATACCACAGTCTACCTACACTCTGAACTGCAACAAACAGTGCTCCCAAACTGTTCTCATCACTGCCGTTTGTTGTCCATCCTCCCGATCTTTTGCTTTCCTTCTTACCCTGATCTTCCCTCTCTGTCTTTTCATATCCAGCCCATCCATTTCAAGAAATATTTGCCTGAGGCAGTGTATCTCCAGATACACTTGATTTCACCTGTAGACAGAGCAAGAATTCATAACAATTTGATGGCTTTTCCCCCTAGTTGGCTGAGAGGTTAAGACTGGGAGGATGCCTCATCTTGGTGGTCCTAAAACCCCAGGTTGCTTCAGCTTTCCTGAGAACACTCCTCTCTCTTGCTGTGGTGGCACATTGGCTTCATCACGGTGATGGGAATCAGGATCCCGGTGCCCATGTAGAAATGGTTTGCCATAGGATCTGGAATACAGAGAACAGGAAGTGTTATCCATTTAAAAGATAAGCACATTTACTTCCTTTTAATATCCACAGCTACAAAAGCGCACATTGGAAATTATCCAGAAGACTTGTTGAAAGTTTCCATCTTCTATCATCGCTACGCAAAAGTTGTTTATGTGCCGCTAAGAGCTTCACATAACTTTATGCTCTTAAACAGTAAGGTAAAGGGACCTCTTTGCAACATAAAAAACACCCCAAATCCTAGACAAATGGAATGCAGTGCTGAAGGTACAAAGAGAATCTTTCAGCAGGTCGAGAAAAACAACCATTCATTCATCACCCTCTCTTCCCATACTCTTTCAGATGCTCCACATTCATCTCTAGCAGATGGGATCTGTTTCAACATTTTTAATGAGCTTTAGTGCAAATGTGATATGTGTCATTCTTTTTTATAACAGTACTTATTTAAGTGATAGTCTCTCTGACCAAAATTGTTTCTAACTGATAGAATTAATGTCATGGGAATTTCCCAAAATATTATAGAATATCTGAGGAAATGGGTATGTTAATCAAACAACTCTGCTATTTTAGACTGTTTGAAAATTATTGTTTCTAATTATTGTTATGAAAAGATTATTGTTGTTAGTAATAATTAAGAGACACAAGTGGTGTTATTACCTTGTTACTGTAGGCAAATGGTTTCTGTGTGATTGAGGTTAACCGTTTTAGTTCTGAACTTTTTTGAAAACATGGTGTAGATAGTATGTGTGTGAAGGCAGGCAAAGGTCCGCATGAATTTGTGTTTGCATGCAGTCACCAGTCTTTGTAAGGAATAGGAGCACATTTGTTAATCTCCCAAACTTTTGCATAATCACAGAGATCTAGTCGGATTGACCTATAGGGCCTCAATTAGCACCCCAATCACCCACACTGGCAGACTTTATTCTTCTGCAGTTCTGCTCCTGGATCCTTTCTGGCTTTCTCTGGCTTTATGGCCCCATAGAGGAGGAGAAACTACATCAATAAACACTTACAATGACAGGGAAGGTGAATGAAAACATGGTCCAGCAAGAAGGAAGCCTTTGGGTCTGTTTTTTATCTCAATTTCTTCAATTCAAAGTAACTGAAACAGACCCTCTTGTTTGACCCTGTCTAGGTACAATTTCTGATAACTCAGGTAGGTATTAACGGCTACAAATAGCCTTCTCACTCCTGTCCAGGCTTAACAAGAACCTTTATTTTACAGCAAGGTGTAATTTCACAGCAAAATGGCTTACAGTTGTTTCAACTGTAAATGGGTTATTTCTCTTGTCTTTCCCTCATTCACTTAAGTGGACCAATCAGAGTAAACAATCCGGGGAACAGATGGATCAATGAGTCAGTTTGATGCCAGTTTCTTATGTAGCCACATTAGAGTGGAGATAGAACTGGAATGGAGATAAGAAATCAATTATGGCTCAGACTGTCCTTGTTCCATAGCCAAGTTGTCAATCTTTTCCCCATTATTTTATTTAACTCTCGAGACCAAATCTACAAACTACTGTTGTTAAACCATTGCAGCAATGTACATATGTCAAAGCCTAGTACCAGGTGCCTTCTAATTGGTAATAATGGGTAGGTAGTCTTTCATGAGCCAAATTGCTACACAAAAGCATCCATTCAAGATACGTTAACAATGACTGAAATCTAGATTAATGTTGGAGAATGGAGACTGAACGTATGTTCACTGTGAAATCATTCCTTTCTGGCGCTCTTTAAAATAAACACAATTAACCGATTGAAGCATATAGATTAAATAATTGTACTTGCTGTACTCAAGGTCCAACTTCAAAACGTATTTTTTAAGTTAATAAAAGCCATTGAACCTGCCACATCTATATTGGATTGTGGATTAAAAAAGTATCAGTGAAAATGCATTTCTCAAGGACACATTTCCTACATGAAGCTATGTAAATTTACATCAACTACACAACAAACAGGGACACAATAACAAATTGCCATCAGGAAAAAATATTAAGAGTGACGATACAAAGCCCATGGGAGTAATCACACGCCACAGATAAAATTTTACAGACAATTTGATTATATGGTCAAGAGTAGATTGTACATGACACCATTCTATATTGTGTCACATACAATTACATACTGCTGGTAGACTGATGAAGTACCACTTTGTTTCAGCCACATACAAAGCCCCATGGGACCACAGCAACATCAATGCTGTGGCGTGATTACTAATTGATGGGCTACTATATCTTTTGTGGGGGGCTTTAGATCATTTAGTGCACCCGGTGCTTTTCTCGCAGAGTGGTAATCCCTCTCCAAAAGTCGAGACCTGATTGACATTCTGTACTGTAGATCAATGGAGCTTGGTCCTCATTGTCTATAGAGAGAGGCTATTTTCGGAGGCCTCTTCCTGGCTAGAGCTGTCACTGGAAAGAAAAAATTTTTAGCATGTTGATTCTTTGATGCTTGGTAATCACAAACTAATGCCCACATACAGAAGAAAGTTTCCGACATTGTGTCATTTTGAAAATCGCTAGATGCAAGCTTGTGACGGAGAAATGTGGAGGAGAAATCAATTTCTGTGTAAGAATTCTAGGAATTAATAACACTATTTGAAATACTGTTAATTGAAAGTTGAATGTAGCAGATTATACTCCCTGGGGACCCTGCAGACGCTGAACATGATAAAACACTTGGAAAGCAAAATTCTTCCTCTCTGCAAAAGCATACTGAACAGAAGGCCAACGGCATGGTTTTATAAACAATACAACCAGACAGCGTTCTGTTTAAATGTCTGAACATTTCACTCAGATTGCAAAACACCTAGCTCCTCATAACTGATGCAAATTTGTGGCAAGGGGTTTAAACCCTCTTTTTCCCCCGATTGCATTATTGCCAACTGTACAGTACTTACTGCCTTGTTTCTTCGCAACAGCTCCCAATGGGGAGGCAAGCCATTCTCATAGGAACCAGTGCCAAGCCATTCCGCTTTATTCCAAATGATTCTTCCAACCAGGAAGTCACGTAAGCCCATACGTGTGAGAGCATAGTCACTAACCTGATTACCTCAGTTCGCTATGCATGCTGTAGATACCACCCGAAGGAGACGGAATTGGTATTAAGGTCAGGAAATCATTGTTGTCAATGTTTCCTCTTTCACTAGCAATGCTGACCCACTTGAATCTCATCAGCTAGCAACACAGTCATTACACAAACCTAGACTGTGGTAAAAGCTTGAGAGTTAATATGAACTGTAAATGAAATAATTACATTTATCTTTCTTCAGCCTTGCAGAACACACTACTGTTGCCTAATTGTCATATTACATAAGTGATGCATGGATGACTACACCAAAATGGTGGTCTACAATGTTTATATGCGTTCTAATTATCTATGTTATCACATGTGCATTATGACTTGAGGGCCGATGGTGGGGCCCAAGAGAACCACCTCGCCTACCACTTAAGCTTATCATGCGACCAATTAGCAACAGCAGGAATGTGTAAATTGCAGCTATTTGGCAAGACTTAGCTACATCAGCAAAGTCACAGAACCGCTTTCCTACAATCCCTAACTATATATCCCCAACCACACTACATCCCTGGAGAGCTACAAAGTATTTTGCTGCTACTTTTGTGCCAAAAAATAAGAACACAGCACATCTCAGCAACAGAGGTTTCCCAAATCTGAACACATTCTGTTGTGACCAAAGAAGCCCAGGGTTAAATCCATACGTTCAGCACTAGAGCTGTCGGCACACAAAGTATTAACCCGTGAAATTGGTTAGGTTTAACATCAAGGAAAGCACACAGTAGTTAAATACGTAGGAACATTTTACACTCCCAAACAGATGAATTGGGTCAGAATTGCACCAGCTAGACACACATTGCCGCATAAGTATGATCACAACAGGCACAGGACCAGAGGCAAAGCTCAAATTAAGACTGACTTCAAAATTAAGACAGATTTCAAAGCCTAGTACCGTAGCAGAAACAGAAGCAAATCCATCAAAAACTGCGAATGAAACCAATTTTGAATCAGTATATTACCTCAGCATGCCCTATAGCAGTAATGCTAGGATAACCTACTTTCAATACATTATTTGAGTATTATAAGACTAATACAAGCTCATTGAAGTAGCTTAGCGGCAGGCCACTATGGGACTGGTTTCAAGACACAGAAGATGCTTGCTTTTTGTTCATGCCTTTCTCTGTGTCAGGTGAATAAGCCCTACAATGTGTCAGGGAAATCAACATAAGACAAGCTAACTAAATTTGCTAGGTTAAAACTGGTGTTATTTAATCTGAGCTACTTCTTACTCCTGCTTTTTTTCCTCTATTATTTCTCTGCAGAACGTTTGGGCACAAATTTTTTTTCTGCTTGTTCCCATCTTCAACAGTTTTCTTAATTCCCTCTTTTGTTTATACTAGCAAGCTAAAAATTGAAGCTCAACAACCTCTTCCTTTAATTGGTTAGGGCAAGCTAATTTAA